>JAAEAF010009776.1:0-38275 GCA_011037195.1 Triatoma infestans
GGAAGGTTGCTTATTTACTTACTATTTTGGCGAACGGTTAGAATCATTCAAGCTTGGTTCAATTTATTCTTTAAGTCTTTTTAAAAAAGAAATGTCTTTTCTTTCCTAAGTACCCTCACAGCATTATTCAGTACTGTAAACGTTTATGTACTCGACGACCTTAGTATACTGTCGACAAAAGTCTTAATTCAAAAATTCAAAAGTAATATACTGTCGAGTCCATTTTTTGGATTGTTTAAAAGAAAAACACACTGTTGCCAAATGCTCATATAATTTCTCTTACTCGATAATTATTGCAATGATAATTGGCAAATTTTCTTCTATTTTAACATTTTTCCCGATAAGGTGATTTTCAGCTGTTCCGGGCGGAGCTCAGACTTCACTCTTCACTCTACAGTACCATTACAGTACAATTTCGGTCCTATTACTTAATGGGAAACTAACTGTTCAGCAAAGTTTCCAACTTTTAAGAAGATTTGTCAGTGGGAACTGTGAAAATTATTATTATGTATTTTTAGATCATTTACGTGAATATTTTAAAAAAAAGAGAAGGTAAAACAAAATTGTTATTTAAAGGAGAAGTAGTATCAATTAATAGTAAATATACAGAAGTATCGACTGGGATGGTAGAATACGAAAGCCTGATGATAGAAAATGAATGGTAAATAAATGGAAATATCTATAGTATCGATAAGAAGTCTTGTCAGACTTGAGTAGACTGCAGAGACAAGACAATCTCCAGCAAATGGAGCGGAGAGGGGCCGCAAAAAATAAGATGCTTGTGAAAATGAAGTATTTAATATTTTGTAGGACTATGGAGGGAGTTGTTTTGGTCCATTGATGCTGGAGACTTGATAGTGGTCGCACTGTTTGGGCAGCGAGGTGGCGCTGCCACCGGCTACTTCCACAATCTATATAAGTCTCTACAGTCGCGATAAAAATCATCCACCTTTATACACCTCGCTCATTTCAATGTCCCATGTTTTCTATTTCAGCTCTCCTGTCCGCTCACAATGTAGATGAAGTAAGGTTTTTTTTTGTTTTTTTTTTAAAGAAAAAAAGATTATTTAAAAAGACAGGGAAGTGAAAGTAGAGGCGGTAAATAAAAGGAAGGAGAGGAAAAAAAAGTTAACAAGATGCATCACGCAGATCGATTCATTTCCTTATTAGTAGTGACTGTGAAACAAGTATGAAGCGAGGAGGTGAAGCCGGCTGGCTCTGTGAAGCGCAAACACACACACACTGACAGTGGGAAGTTCATCAGCAGGAGGTGGCTCTCCCAATGCTGCCAACACTCAGTGCTAGCTGTTTAAAAAAACCAGCACTACCAACCCCTCATATCCTTCATCTACAAGGACGTCTTCTAAAATTCTTTGCTTCACCACCCTCTGCACTCCATCATCTGGGTGCTCTCCTGGTTAATACCCTTTCACGTACACTTACCCACGTTCTTTATTTTTCTTGTTATATCACACACGTGGAGTATATATGATTTTTTTTTTAAAAGTAATTTACGTTTTTTTTTTTACCTTCTCTTCATAGAGCTGGTAAGAAGTTGTATTGCCAAAATTTTCGAAATTGAGTTTTTACTATACTAACTGTCCATATAAAGACAATCGTACTAACTGTCCATATAAAGGCAATAGTACTAACTGTCCATATAAAGACAATAGTACTAACTTCATATATAGACAATAGTACTAACTGTCCATATAAAGACAATAGTACTAACTGTTCATATTGTTACGTATAAAATTTAAGAAGAAAAAAATAAGCAGACTAGACTCCTCAAGTCCCTACTTGGTCCAACCTCCTTCCTGTCTTACTTTCCGCAGCTAACGTGGTCTCTGTTACAGAATAAATCGTAGGCTAGTTCAAGGTTAAGTAGTTTAAAAAGTTAGTATTTAATTATTAGGTTTAGCTAGTGATAGTTTTAATTTTAAGTTAGGCTAAGTTAAAGATTAATATTTAGTAGTATTTTGATAGGATTAACATTTAATTATTAAGTAGTAGGATTAGGGAATTCCGACGAGATTGCGGTGGCAACACTGTGGAAGAGAGAAGGTTAGAGAGACACTGAAGGTTGTGCCCGTGAAGGTAAACCACTTGGTGGAATTTTCCTTGTTTTTACGTTGAGAAGTAAGGGAGTCGAGGCAACGACAGAACGACGATCGTCGGATTTTCCCATCTCATCTCACGGCAGCACTCTCCTTCGACGATTCCAGGCGAAGTCTGGAGAGAACCAGAAAAGTACAAAGAGGGGCACAAGAAAAGCTGTTTTCCAGTGGTCGCAGAAGAAAATTAAGATAAGTTCTGACAATTGTGGTGGTGCAGCTAAATGTGTTTTTTATATTATTTGGTTGGTTGGAAGTAACCTGGTCAATTCATTAATTTACACCTTTAGAGACAGAAT
Organism: Triatoma infestans; assembly: GCA_011037195.1. Classification (NCBI taxonomy): domain Eukaryota; kingdom Metazoa; phylum Arthropoda; class Insecta; order Hemiptera; family Reduviidae; genus Triatoma; species Triatoma infestans. Next base: position 2,414 of record JAAEAF010009776.1, read on the forward strand.
TTAATTTATTGTAACATATTTTTATTTACTTTCTGTTTATTTATTCATCTTTAATTTAATTTATTTTTCCTTACACATTAATTTATGTTAAAATCTTTTACTTCTGTTTAATACTTAGGTTAGATTGGATAAATGTGTCATTAATTTCCTTTTTTTTTGTTGTAATTAAGAAAGAAAACCAGGCTAGTGGTGGTACTTTTTTTTGGTTGTAATTATTGAGATTTGTTCTAATAAATAGAGTTTGCAAGAAGAAATTTGTGTTTTGGTTAATTATAAATAGATTAAAATGAACATGGTTATTAAAAATTATTGTCATTAGTAACAGAACAGTAGCCAAGAACTAGATTACTGTCAAGCTCAAGTGTGGCAGAGTGGTACTGCAACGGCTTGGCAGGCAGAGAATCACTAGTTCAAATCCGATACCATGCAAAAATTTTTTTTTATTATTATTACGATTATTAATTACTCTTCCTGGTATCTCACTCTTTTTATTTTATGGACTTATTTTTTTATTATTGATTTATTCATTTATTTTGTTTCCTTTTTCCTATCCTACCTCCCTTTTATTTTCTTTTTTTTTCTATTTTTTTTTAGTTTATATAGATGCTAATCTAGTGAATCCCCCCGTCTCCTCTGAGTTAGTCTGGCCGCGAATAGCGTTCCTTTTGCTGTGGGGTAGCGTAGCAATATATAGACAATAGAACTAACTGTTCATATAAAGACAATATGTTTACCGCGTTCTGGAGGGAATTGGGAATCTTCTAAAGCGTTCCTATTTTCAAATAGTGATGAGGAATATTGGGATTGGACTTAATGATGAAATAAATAAATAATAAATAAAGTTATTTAACTTATAATTTAATAAAGTTTTTATTAACAACTAAGACAGTTATAATAAATAATGTTATTTATTAACAGTGGATATCTGGGTGTAAACATTCTCCCCTGTTGGAAGGAGCTGCATTAACATTAATGTCACGCATCAATGAAAATAAAGGTGAATATCATCAATACAAACATAAATTTCTCTATGCACCAAATTGTTGTAATTCAAATTTATTGAACAAAAGATGATCACAGAGTCCCATTCCCTTCATTCATTCAATCATTAAAAATTCAAAACTAATTCTTTCCCGATCAATTCTACAGGGCGCCCAATCACAGCCAGCCCTGTTTGTCTGTTCAGTATCCAGAATTGACTCCCCTTCATAAGTGATTAAATTCTTTAGGTTACTCGTTACAGAAAAGTGGTGTGAAAGTGTATGAGAGTAATTTCTCTCGCTGCAGGATTTCGGTTTCATATTTCTTTCAATATTTTGCTTATAATATATTTAAACAATTCATTAATAATAGATATGGTCATAAAACCGTATAAAAATATTCAAATCGCACTTTTAGATTTGATCAGCAGAACTCCATTACAATTTATTAAAGAAATAAATCTTGTAATAATAGCAAGAATAAAAATGTGATGTGAAACACTCACACCACTTTCTCTCACTACAGTTTTCACAGAATTATAATTGACAAATTTCCTTCAAACTTATAATTTTTACAAAATGTTTATTCATCTTCAATTTTATATCAATGGGCGAATATTAAATTTACGTAATGTAGTGACTTGTTTGAGGAAAGCATAACTTCCCCCTCTCCCCTTAAGCTTCTTTAAATGAACTTTCTCGGAAGAAAGTATCATAACTTATAGATCAGACAAAACTTAAAGATTCCCGTATTCATGGTTTGTATATCAAATTTCAAGAAATCCGGAGGTGTTTTTATGGAGAAAAACGAAGAAAACTGAAAACTGTACAGTAAAAAACCTCTTCCGGTCAACCATTTTCTTCAAACTCGGAATTTTTGTAATATATTTAATTTTAATTAATATTATTTAGATCATAGAATTGTATCATACTCGGAAATAAGACAATATGAGAAAACATAACCCCATCCTTCCCCAAAAGCAGCCAAAAATGAATTTTCACAGAGAAATATTTCAAATAAAAATAATAGTTCTTAGTATGTTTAATTGATGCACCAGTTTAAAGAAAATCGTTGGAGCCATTTGTGAAAAAATCGCAAAAAAGTGAAAAAAAAAACATTCAGTAAAGTGGTACTTCCGATAGTGGAATTTTGACAGATAACCCGGCTCCCATGGAGACACTTACGGAATATCAAGTTTGGACTTTCTGAGATTTTTCGTTTTTGAGCTGTTGACACACACAACACACACATCATTTTCTAAAAACCACTTTTTGGAATCGGGGACCTCAAAACATGTTTTTCGCGAGTGAAAACTCAATTTCGAAATTTTGGCACGATTAGGACAGCAAAGAAGTAATATCTGGCAAAATATAAATACAAGTTGAGTTGTACAAGATACTGGTGATTACTATCAATATAAATATTCAGCAATATAAAAAAGAAAATAAATAAATAAAATGATAATAATAAATAAAAAAGGAACAGAGTGAAGTATTGTTTTGATAGCAGTTCTCAAAATTTACATTTATAGTTTAATTAAATGAATAATAAACTGGTTTGGCTGGTAGGGGGGCAGCGCCGGCAAGGGGTGAGAGAGGCCAGTTTGATACTTGAATCAATAATTGGGAGATATAATAAAAAAATAACGTTTAAAGCAAAGAATGTAAATTAAATTTCAGTTTCTTATCTACATTTCTAAAAGGGTTGCTGTTTTTTCTCCCGGGCCTGGTTCACCCCTGTAAAAGGGACAAGAACAGCAAGATTAGGACTGTTCCTGGCTGATTGCTCTCTCACTTTCTCACTGTCTCTTACTTTCTCTTTCAGCTGTAAACAGTAAGTATTACGATCATGTCAAATTGAGCGAAATTGAGTGCTCTCCGGGAAAACGTACAACAGTGATGGTGATTGATGGCCTATAAAACGGCTCTTGGTAGAGAGCTGAGTGATGACAGTTTGGAGTAACACTTGTGTTGTAGATTCCTTGATGTTGTAGAAACTCCTTGTATTGTAGTTTCCTTGATATTATAGTATCTTCTTGTGTTGTAGACACCTTGATATAGTTAGTCATTTCTTGATTGCTTATTCCCAGGATGACAAGCGCTGAGATTGCTGGGCTTAAATGTGATTTTTACTTTCTCTTACTCTTAGTAATAGCAAGTATGGCGATCATGCCAGATTTTCGAAATTGAGTTTTCACCGGAAATACATATTTTGAGGATAAAAATGTTTTCGGCGAATGGTCTGTGTGTATATATATATATATATCTCAAAAATGAAAAGTTCCAGCAAGCTCGAACTTGGAATTCCGTTTAGATAACACATGGACGCGATGTGCAGATATGAAGTGTGCAGGCACGAAGATTTTTTCTGGCAAAATCCATCACCCAGAAGGACAATTTTACTGATGTTTTTTTTTTCAGTGTTTCGTAATTTTCTCAAAACGGCTCCAACGATTTTCTTTAAACTTCCTATACTATCTATACACACAAACTCCTGTTACTTTCATTTAAAACATTTTTCCAGGAAAATTGATTTTTTTTGAGAATTTGGAAAATTGTTTAAAAGAATTTAGAGAAAATCGTGTGATTGTTTCGCACGAAATGTTTTGTCTACCCTTGGTGGGAGGGAGAGACACCCCTAGCTGTCTTGTTGTAGCCCATTCGTCCGAACCAAAAAGGTGTGTGAGACAGAGGGGGAGTAAGAACTTGTGTTTGCTAGAGAAGCGACCTTTAAATGATTATAATATTGTTATTTCTCTTTTCGTTGTTAATAAATTACTTAATGTTTCACATATAATAAGTATTTGTTACTAGAAGAATGGGAGAATAATTCCACTCAACATAAAATATATAAGTCCATACTGCAAATTGGTTATAGACAATAGATGACCAACATAAGATATCATTTATCAGATCCAAAGCAACAATTAAAGAAAATAAATAGATAATCAGCTGTTAGTTGTTTTAGAGGGAGAATGGAATAAATTTAAATATTTTATTTTGGCAAATAGTATCTTCTACGCAAAATTTTTCCATGAAAAACTGCCTATTTATTTCCCAATATATCCAGTAAGTTTTCATTGTAATTTAATTACATCACTCATCAATACAATATGTATATTACTTTTAGTAATAATAAAAGAGAAATAGCCATTTAAAAAGAATGTTTTATAAGAAAAGAGAAATCAATTACTTTTCACAATCATCCGATATAATAGTAGCTTTTTCATCTAAATAGCGTGAGAGGTGGGGGGGGGGAATTATTAGTGAAAATTTTAATTATCTTTTTAAACAATTTAAAACGATGAGATAACTGAAGGGAAACGTTCTCTTCACAAAGGGAAATGTAGCAAGGCACTCCATGTTGCACTTGTTCTCAACTCACTTCTACCAGTAAGGAAGGATGGGATAAGAAAAGGAAAAAAATTAACCCTGGTCCGGGGAATAAAGGGTTGGAGCAGTAAAAATATAAAGAGTTGTTTAGCAACACTGGACGGGGTGGGTGGTGGGGTTTCCGTGCAACTTAGGTTCTTAGGAGAAAAAAAATCAAAGGGAGGGAGTTGAGAATAAAACTGTGGTGTTGTAGTGGGAGCTCGGTAATGGGAGTGTTTGTAGCTCCATTGGGGAGGCGCCTCCAGCATCGTTTTCTTTTATTTTTTAGGATAAGGAGAAATTGAATTAATTGGTGCTTTTAGATTTTCATTAGTGGTGTACAGATTTTAATTAAGCGTTATAGTGGCGTGCTGCTGTTACAGAAATCTGGCCAAAATGGCGAACCTGTGACTCACACTGAGTTTCCTGGCCTTTTTATTCACTTCATTTATTAATATTACGCAAGTTGCAGCTGTATTTTCAAACTATTTTTTTTATAACAGCTGATATCACCTGATATCGCCTTCTTGAAAACAAAGTAAACAAAAACTCCTGTGTAAACAAACACAAACCAACACACACACATACACACAACTTTCTCTTATTCTATATCTCACACTTCTAACTGACCAAATTTTCTTCAAATTTGAAATTTTCAATATATATTAGTTGGCCATAACATTACACATAGAATTTAGACGGTGAGGATTTATACTTACTGCATTTAGAACTTAAGTAGCCACCAGACAGCGCTACTACCGACACCAACAAAACTAAATCAGTTTAGAGATATGCGTGAAAGAAAATTCTTTTGAAAATTTTGCACAGATGGCTCGATGATCCTTTGGCGATCCTGAACGGAATATCAAGTTTGAGTCTTCAAGCGTCCTTTCATTTTTGCGATATTCACACTCACACACAGGGAACTCAATTTCAACAACTGGATAACATCAAAATACTTCCTATTAAAATGTAAATCAAAATAAATTCTGGACTAAATTTTTTAGAAAAGAGTTCGCAGTTTTCTGTTGGCAGTAGTTTAGCAAACAGTGACCATCCTAACACATTAGAAGAAACTTGAGGAAATCATCTTAGTGGGAGGAGGGCACTTGAGTAACTCGCATTTAGTTATTACAATGTTCTTAGGTGTACAACATGAAAAGTTTTATGGGCTAGTTTAGCTTCTTCTCTAGGTAGTCTTAAACTACATAAAAACTAGAAAATATCAAAATTAGAGAACCAGGTCAAACGTGACAATGGTCCATCAAGTGAAGTTTCGTGACATCATTAGGTGAACTTTTCACATTCGATTAATATAATAAAACATGTCGATCTATTCCATTTATCTTAACACATTTTCTTGTTTGGGGGGGGGATAGAAGGACAGACCGTGAAAATATTAACATTTATTCTTGTTTAACTTTTTCAAGGATTAAAATTTGAAAGAAAGAGTGAGGTAAGAATGGTAGGGACCAATTAAGAAAATGGTGGCAACGTTGTGATTAGAACTAGAGTGATGTTTTTGTCTTATCACTGTAAGAAGGAATAGTCTGTCTCCACGTGACAAGGGAATACGGTGGCTCCCGCAACGTTTATAATGAAAAAATTAGAAAACTTAGCAGTTTAGGGGAAAAAACTGTTGAGTTAATTATGCGGCGGGAGAACTGGGAAGAACAAGGCGGAGGGAGTAGTATTTACGTCTAGTTTTTAGTTATGAGTGAACCCGACCCGGGTGAACACTGAGTGGTGGCCGGGTGAGGGGATAAAGAGAGAAAGAGAGAGTGAAGTTCGGTTGATTTATTAGCCTGGTATAATTACCAACACCAACCGGTTATACTTTGCAGGTAATTAAGAAAAATAAGTCGCGGTCCGCCAATTAGATAGGTAAATTAGATTTTGAAAAGTGGTAGTTCGGGCGTTCCGTTCCAGCTTTCTCTACTTCAACATATTTGGAGGTGGGATGGAAGTGAGCGCGATGGTGTTCCTCCACCGTCCTTCTCTGGTTTGGACCAAGATATGGGGAGTTTGCTGTGGCAGAGTAAGCTGGAAGAGATGTGCTTGAGATCGATCGAGGGAGTTAATGAGAACGCAAGTGAGAGGGAAAGAGTGGATGAAAAACGTGAGTCCTGTTTAAAAGATGGGGTAAAAACACAAAGCGTAGGCATCGAGCGGGTGTAGAGCCAGGGACACGCATGGAAGGGGCGTGAATATTGATGAGCAGCCTATACTGTCATCTCTCTCTCACCCTCTCTGCCTGTTCATTCCATACTCCACCACCAATATACTCCACCACCAATCTTATTATCTTTAAAAAGAAAGAAGGAAAAAAAAGACCTAGGAGAAGAAGTTGGCCGCCAGAATGTGCTGTACAGACACACGCAGTGATAGGGTGAGAAGAAGACGGGGTGTTTCCATCCACCCTGTAAACTGCTTTTAGAGTTTGGTGTTCTCTCGTCAGAACTACACCAATTCTGAAATTGTCAAGTGTTTTAATAAGAGAGCCAACAGCAATAACAATGTGTTCATGAACGGCCCACAATGTCCCAACAATTTAAATAATTACATTAATTATTGTAATTGGCCGGTTTTGTGTACTTATTTTATTTAATTTTTTTTGTAAAACAGGTGGACCACATTTCTATATTGTATTTACGCCTAACAAAGCTAAGGAAAGTAAAACAAATAAAAAAAAGGTTAAACAAAAACGAAAAGCGCTCGTTTCCTTTGTTAAAATACATTTAATTTATTTAGAAATTCCTTAATATGTCCACTTAGTATATTTACACAACTCAATAAACTTATAATGAAGAGCTAACTCAATAACAAGGACTACTCAATTTGCCCCTGAAGTAGTGTAATATAATGGTTGGGCAAGTAACAAACCACTCAATTCTTCTATCCTCAAAGTCTGAGCAGAATACAACAGTTCGCTATACAATAAACATCGTTTGTTCAATAACTTCATATGCCATACCATAATATTTGTAATTGATTGAGTTGAGTCAATCGATGTTCATAAGTGTAGCAACAGTAAGTGTGCTACATTCTCAAGTGAGAATTCTGTAAATGAGCTACAGCAATAATCCTTTAAGAGTATCTGTCTTAAATCCGACATATCAGCTGCCCGAACCTAGGCATAATACAAAGGTTAAGGCGTAATACAAAAATTTGGTGTGAAACACTCATACCACTTTCACTTACTCCAAATGCCAAATAAATGGCAAATTTGCTGCAAAATTCAAAGCTTACTAAATGTTTAACTAACTTCACTAATGAGAGAATCTAATCTTAACAAAACGACTCCTTTGAAGAAAGCATAACCACCCTCTCCCCTCGAAATTTCCTTTAACAGAATTTGTTTACTCGGAAACAAGTTTCAAACAAAAGTGATAGGTCTCTCTGCATGTAAGGTCAACCGTTTTTGTTTCAACCTCGGAATTTTGGCAACGCAAGTAATTCTAATTAATATTATGTAAGTGAACCATATAATAAACTGAAATTTAGTAATAGAACTTTAGAAGTTTAGAGGAACCAAAACTCACTTTCCCTGTAAAATTTTTCATATAAAAGTTGCAGCTGTGTGTGTTGCAAAATCCATTCAGTAAAATGTTATTTCCGGTTGAGGTTCACAATGGCAGAGACACACACCATTTTCTAAAAACACTTTGTCGGTCTCATTTCATTCCGGTAAAAACTTGATATCCCAAAAATTGACACGATCTTCCTTTTACTAGCGCAGTGAGAGAAAGTAAAAGAATGAAGAAAAACCTTTATATGACTTTCTCATCCTGTAATTCTCTCAGTTCTGATGGCAAATTTGATGTAAATTTGAATATTTTACTAATCGCTTAGTTCCATTAATTTTGACCACATGGTGGAACGTAATTATTGAATTGATTGGCACTAAAGTGTCTCATCTCCAGAACAACATTCAATTTTCCTTAATGTTGGATGTGACATTAAAAGAGCACTTCGGATTGGAAATTCCCCCAAATCCTCTCGAATCAATTTACTCAGTAAAACATTTCAATATTTCAATATATTAAACCACCATGTATGTACGTATAAGTAGACGTAAATTTGAAAAAGTAATAAAATGGTTTAAAAGCTATTTTCAAGAGAATCACGAAAAACTAACAAAGAAAAACAAATCAATAAATAACATTTTTAGTTAACATTTTCTTAAAATTCAAAATTTTTGCAATACAATTAATAAGAAAAAGCGTTACGATCGTATCAAATTTTAAAAATACAGTTTTCACAAGATTTCCTTGACTACGAAACAATTCTTTTTTAGCAAAGGTTCTGTGAATGAGTGTTTTTGTGTAAATGGGAAAATAAGATCTCAAACAACAATCGCAGGTTGCCAAACTCATGTTTTGGGAAAAATACTCAAACTAGTAGTTCGAATTTACTGCTTCTTTTCTTTTCAGTTTGCTGAACATAATTACAAGGGTTTTGTTTAATTGCGCTTACTACATGCAAATCCCAATCGCTTTTCTTTGAAATAGTTTTTAGGGCAATTGATTAAGAAAGTTGAGATGGGCTGGAAAGTTGAACTTTCATATAAAATGTCATTTCAGTTCATTGTGCGGTTGTACCATCTACATACATTAAGTTCAATAATGGAATTCCAAATACGAAAAAAATTGGTTAACCGGAAGCGAGATTAATTTGGGGGTGTGGAGGAAGGGAATTTTCTTTAAAAACATAATGCCAACTGTGCTTACATAAAGTTAACATTTTTTTTGGCCAAGCGTTTTTGTTTCTTCAGAATAATTGCTTTTATATGAAATGTGAAGCAGTAGGAGAACTGAGGCCCCTTTCTGAACTAATGAGACGGTCCATCCTCAGCTAGTATAATTTTTATTTTTTTGTCTAGTGAGTCTGCTGAGGACTCGTATCCTGACAATGACGTTCGGGACAGAAATCCATTCACCTACTCTAAGGTATCTCCTTCAAAAAGGCAAACTATCCACGCTGTTGGCATATTTAGATAAAATAAATAAGATCTAATTAAAACAAACAATCAGTATTATTTATTTATTTATAATTGTCAGCTGATTATTTACATTGGTGCAACAATGTGGGCTATATATTTCGTGTAACATATAATGTTGAAGTGATTCTTGTACAACGGGTTATAATTATGATCTTGTATCAATAATGTTTCTAAAATTCATCGCGCTCTGGTAGATTTTCTGGAAAAAATAAGATGTCTTAGAAGAAAAATAATTGAGAAAAACGGAAGATTACCATCATTAATTAGTTTTGTCAGTCTGTGTTCTGATGTAATAGAAATATTTGCGAACTATTAGCGAACGTGGTTTTCAAGAAAGTGGACTTTCGTTGGATATGTATCACAGCATTGATTTTCATTCACAATGAACATTATATACCTTCTAGAGCAGTGGTTTGTTTGTAGATCTGTATGTATATGTGTAAGAATGAACACAAAATCCAATATAAAACAAATACGGTGTGAAACAGTCACACTCACCGCACTTTCTCTTACTGCAGTCTGCACAGTTATAATTGACAAATTCTCTTCTAAACTAAATGTTTACTTGTCCTTCAATTTTGTATCAATTGGAGGAATCTAAACTCAATAAAATCACTTTGTTGGGAAAAGGATGGCCTTCTCCTTCCTCAAATCTTATTTAAATGGACTTTTTCAGAAAAAAAGTTCCCAATAAAAGTGATAGAGGTCTCTGAATTCAGCAGTGTCACAAATTTAAAGAAATCCATCGGTATTTTTATGGATAAAAATGCAGAAAACTGAAAAAACTTTCAGTAAAAACGCACATAGGGTCGACCGATTTTCTCCAAACTCGAAATTCTGCATATTTAATATAATTAATTTTTGTTGTGGTGGTTGGTTCCACAGAGCTGGAAAGCATCAGAGACATTTTTCGTGGTAACCTGCTTCATTTTGTGGTAATCGACCGGTTTCGGGCGTTCGCCTATCTTCAGGATGCGTTAATACAGTGTGATAATACAGACTTGCACAGAGCAAATTCAGTTTATACACTCAGTGTATGAACTGAAGTGTATATAATGAATTTGCTCTGTGCAAGTCTCTGTTATCACAACGCATCCTGAAGATGGGCGAACGCCCGAAACCAGTCGATTACCACAAAATGAAGCAGGCTACCACGGAAATGTCTCTGATAATTAATTTTACTTAAATGATGGAATTGTATAATAAACGGAAATAGCATTTTATCCGAAAACATAACCCCAAACCTCTCCCAAAAGCCGCTGAACTGAATTTTCCCAGAGAAATGTTTCAAATAAAAATTTTAGCTGTTAGTATCTGTAATTGATATACCAAGTTTAAAAAAAAATCGTTGGAGCCATTTTCGATAAACTCGTAAAAAAGTGAAAAATAAAAAAAATCACAAAAGTAGTACTTCCGGTTGAGGAATTTTGTCACACAACTTACCTATGGTGATACTAAACGGATTATCAAATTGGAACTTTCTGTGCTTTTTCATTTCTGAGCTATGCTGTTCACAAAAACACACACACACACACACACACACACACACACACAGACTAATTTCTGAAAACCACTATTTTGGACTTAGGACTTCAATACTTGTATTTCCAGTGAAAGCGCGATATCAAAAATTTGTCACGTTTACAATACGCCCTCTTACTTCTAATTACTGGGTCTAAGGGAAGAAAAAGCGCGTCTTTGCACAATTTTTTCGAAAACGTTTAACTTTCTTTATACTTCATGTGATACATATTACATTTATTTAAATCACTTCTCTGGAAAAGTTACTTAATGATGATCTGGTAAATCAACGAATTAGATTTAACTTTAAGCAAGTATTGGTGGGGGGTGGGGGGCTATGCAATGTGGTCACATTCAGGTGGTGCATGTGCCCTAAAAAGGAAGAAGTGTTATCTCTATCACCAATATTATCTTTCTGTAATGATAAAACCAGTGTTTTATTCATATACAGGTCATGAAATTAAGTGCTATGATCCATTCAGACTCGTACCTATGGATTATTTATTATTGATACCTCTTAATTTTATTTGAATAGATTAATGTATAAGGCAATTTTGTTTTTATATTAGTTTTTTGTCGACTGTTGGACGAAAATTTTTGGTAATTGTTGTTTTTAATTATAAATATTAATCTACGTGGTGCGGGCCAATGTGGTTTGAATATTATAGATAGATAGCTTATTATATTGTCTGAACACATATGGCGCGGTCAGTCTTATTATTGAAGGTGGGTTCACCTTCGAACTGTTATTATTACCATATTATTAAACCCAGCATAAACTACCACAAAAACTACTATTAATGATCGAGTTATTGTTCTTGTATCGATTAATTACACGCACGCACACAGCTGTTCATTGCATCAAATTATTTAGCATCCTTTTTTAATATTTAAACATTAACTGAAAATATATTCCATCAGTGACAAAATGAGCTTCAGTTTTAAAATACGCCACTCTTTTACTCTGGGAGGCTGGACTAGCCCATACTCTCTTTAAATTCTTCTTCCAATACCCAGATATGCTGCTTAGATTGACTTCTTTACGTTCTTGAGGTAGGGAGGCATGTAGACACATAACATTTATTTTCTGATTTGAAAGATTGAAATATAACAAATTCAAATTCTTGAATAATTATCAAAAATAATTGCTGCATGAGTGCAGGATAACGGCTTGTTACATTTCTGCGACGAGCTCTTTTCGTATTTTGGCTTGTTTAATCCTGCTCTCAGGGTGTTAGGATCTCCACCTCCGTGACGCATCTCCGTATGGAGGATATCCCAGCGGCTAGAGATCTATATTTTGTCAGCTTTTCATTTTGTGCCTTGGAAAGATTGGCAGTATTTGGGACGGTAATGTCGATTATAAATACTTGTCCTGTATGCTCATCGAACCACAGTATATCCGGTTAGTACCGGCCACTCCGGTTGCGGACCGTGGGCACAACTCTGCCTCAGTAAAATCTGTGTTCCGTCCTGGAGGACAGGACTGGGATCATATTTATAGAAGGCCACCATTTCCCTCGCCAATCCCAGTTCACGACCAATTCTGTATGGACTATTTTAACTACACTGTTGTGGCGTTCGAGATAGTCCTTTTGCGCTATTATTATTATTATTTATTTATTTATTTTATTTTTTATTCATTAGTATTATTATTATTACAACTGATTTCTCGTTTAAAAATACAACTCATTAAACTAAATGGGAAAATAAATATGATTTCGTTGACATCAATATTATTATGTTTGGTGGTGTACCTTTCAAGAATGTACCTATTTACTTAGATAAAAGTATTATCATGTATGTGAGAACTTTATTGTTGCCAAGGGAGCTTCTTATTTAGTTCTTTAAATATTGTGAGGTGAATAAATGTTTTTAATTTGCTTTGACTGGAAGAAGTGAAGAACCAAACTGAGATGAGGGGCAAGACAGTTTTGATGTTCGGCATGGATTTACATATCGGTTTGAATTGAATTCGGACCAAAGGGGTGTGCGGCACGCTATTTGTGTGAATCTAGGGGAGTGGCGCTACAATACAACACCGTCATACAAGGACCCTCTTGGCTGCGGCCCCCTTCGGTGTACTCAACTAGAGGAAGTAGTCCATTCACCTACAACCAGCGACAATACTCTCCGGCACTGCTACCTCAATCTTATATACCTGCCTCATTTCTATTTCCCCTTCTTTTTTTTTTATTCTCTCTTTCTACTTGACACAAACCTTTGATGAATACTTATTTGATTTTTCCGCCTTTTACCAATAGCTTTCAACAATATGCTTTTCTGTATAAATACTACAACACAAACACAGACATACACATAGCCATATACATACAAAACGATCGTTCTCCCTGATGTAAATATAACAAACTTCACCCCTTCCTTGGCTAATTTATATTGCAGCTGTTATAAGAAAAATTACAAACAAACCAACTCTATATTAATTATATTTTTATAAAAGCAAACCTGGCATGAAATACAACATCTCTCTCTTACAAAAACCATTTTCCCAGTACTAACTGAAACATTTCATCGCATGGAAGAAGATGTATAGATCTGTATAGATGTATAGATGGTGCGATACAAGTAAATTGCAGTGTAGAAGTAACATAAATATAGCAGCCTCCCTGGAACTAACCTATAAATCAATTTTCCCGCTAAAATAATACAAACGAAACATTAGATTTTTATTGGTTCTCCCATACCAAGATTAAAGGAAACCCGTTAGAAACATTTTTGAGAAAAATAGGAAAAACTACAGAATAAAGTGGTGTACCCTGAGTGACCAACGGTGACGTAATGAACGGATTTCCTGTTACTAACTTAATTAAGTATTCATTTTTAAAATTCCGTGATTTTTTCCATTTTTGAGTTGTGGTTGACAACAAAAACACACAAACAGTTTACTCACATGTTAAATATTATATATAATATATATTTTAAACAGTTAATAAAATTATTAAAAAAATTTGGTGTGAAACACTCGCACGACTGACGGCAGCAGTTTACACAAGTCTAAGTGATAAATTTGCTTTAAACTTCTAATTATTATTAAATGTTTGCTAGTCTTCAGTTTTATAGCAATTGCAGTCAACCATACACTCCTCCCTCGCCCCATAACTACTTTAAATGAAGAAGTTCCGACCAAAGTGATATGTCTCTGTATTCAAAGTTAGTGTAACAAAATCCGCCCATGTTTTTATGACAACTGAAATAACGTCAGTAAAAATGCACTTCCGGTTAACCGATTTTCTTCCATCTCTACATATTGGCAACATATTTAATACTAATTAATATTATTCAGATGTTAGAATTGTATAATCACTAAAATAGCACTTTAGAGGAAAACATAACCTCGCCCCTCCCCCAAAAACCACCTTAAATGAATTTTTCCGAAGAAATGTTTCAAATAAAAGTTGTACCTCTTTGTTATTATGTGTTTCAAGAAAATCATTGGAGCAATTTTCGAGAAAATCGCAAAAAACTGAGAAATTCATTCTGTAAAGTGTTACTTCCGGTTGAGGAATTTTGACAGGTAAGTTCCCATCCGATTCCATCGCGACACCCACATGGAATGTCAATTTTGAACTTTCTGCCTTTTACCGATTTTGAGATATGCAGTTCATATACATACCCGCGGAGACACACACACACACACAGATCATTTTCTAAAAACCAATTTTGTACTCAGGAACTCTCAAAACGTGACATCTCGATATGAAAAATTTGACACGATTACAATACTTCTTCTAACAGCTGTTAGAAAAAGTGAAAAGGATAAAAAACTTGTGAGAATATAAGGTAACCTCTAAGAGAATACTGACCTTGAAAAGTAGGATGCTGGAAAGTATTAGGTTAAAGTTAAACCAAATTATAAGATGTTTTTTCATATTTAATTCATTAATAAAATTGAAATTTTTCAATGTTAAAACAAATGTTTAATTGAATAACTTCTACTCTACTTTAATATTATCTATTAATATATTTTAGCAATTTCATCCAAGCTTTAAAAATTGTTTAAATAAAAGTGGCATCACTGCCATTTATTTTTAATCTCTAGAGATTAAAAGTACAATTTAGGCACTAATTTTTGTGGAATAATTATCCATTAATTAGCTGTTGTAGTAAAAAATTTGTTTTCATACTCAATGGATGTGAAAACCGATGAAAACTCACCTCCAAAATGTAATTTCAATCGCAATATTTTTTTTTAAACAGCTCTAACAAGAGATTTTCTTTTAATAATTATAATTATTGAAATTAAAAAAGGTGTGACATATGTATAGTGTGGTATCAGATATATTTTTTGTATGATATATAATACATCTGTCCATTATGAAAGATAATAGAATTAATCTCAGTTGGCTGTAATAAAACATGCCGGTACACATAAACATCCTTCTCCGTCCAACTAATTAACATAATAATAAATAAAAAGTAATTATTTGATGAATTGTAAATTCCATTGCATAGAATGTCTTTATGTCTGTCTGTTCAATGTCTACATCTGTTTGTATGTTTTGTTCAATATATTTCATTATTATCACTCTATTTTTGAATGTCAATTCAAGCGTATCTTGGATACATTTATTGCTCGCCAAGAATTAATTCAATTAATATTCATGAAAAAACACCGCATGAGGGGAAGGGGGATGTAGGTCGCAAGGTGTTCAACATTTACTTTTAATTATAAATAATGTTTATTAAAAAAAAACTGGTGTGAAACAGTTACACTAATTTCGCACACTTTAATCAAGACATTTTCTTGAAAATTGAAACGTTACAATGTTTAGTTGAGATTTTACGTGTCTACCTGAGCGACCTTATGTAGAGCGCACTAAGTCAAAATCTACAAAGCTTGTGCAAATTTAATACCGACATACCGACAGACCTTCAATGTCACGTTAAAATCAATATTTTCAGAAATATGTTTTAAATGAAAGTGATACGTCACTATCTGTCCAGCAAGCATGTGTAAGATTAAAGGAAATCGTTACATCCGTTTTGGAGAAAATTCCAAAAAACTAAAACACCTACTACGAACAATTGCATTTCGGGTTAACCGATTTTCTTCGGAATTCTTGGAATAAAACATTCAGTAATGTCGCAGTTGTCCAGTTGAATATTACCAGAAATCTTCGTTTCTAATGCGGTGTTAGTAACGAAACGGAATACCAAGTTTGAGCTTCCTGCGACTTTTCTTTTTTGAGATATTCTGTTAACACACACACAACATACACTAACAGACACACACAGACCATTCACTAGAAACTTTTTTCGTTTTCCGGGGACCCCAAAACATGTATTTCCAGTGAAAACGCAATTTCGAAAATCTGCCACGATCGCTCTACTTCCTCTCACTACTAGGAGTGAGAGAAACGAAAAATAGAAAAATAATCAAACAAAATGTGACCTCATTGAATATTTCTTTTATTCAGTGTTGTTTGATTTCTCGAACAAGGATCTATCGTGTACGTTCCAAATTCATGACTACCTACAAATAGATTCTGTTCGATATACAATATTTGAATCACTTATGTTTGAATTTTTTTGAACAATTCCCTAAAGTGCTATTTCAAAATATGTTGTACATTCCAAGGCAGAGGAGCAATAAATATGTTTTAAAAACATCTTTTGAACAATAACAATTTTGAAAAAAGTCAGTTAATCGGAAGTGTGACATTACAGATTAGGATTTTCACTTGATTACGATTTACTGCGATAACGGCAGCAATGTTTTCGCTTTAAGCTTGGTATATTAGCTGCAATATAAATATTTTAATTCTTTTATCTGAACCATTTTGGAGTGTTCTGGGGGGTGGGGTGATAGGGCCCCGAAGACACTTCGGTGTAGCGCACTGTGCTCCAACCTACATAATATTAACATTTACCAATTGTATCCCTTGGATATCTGTATAGAAGAAAATTGGAAATGAGAATTTAATTTATTTATTTATTTTTTTAATTTTTTCGAAATATGTTTTTCTTGAAGCAGCACAGGTACAAACATTTCGAAAAAATAAAAAAATAAAAATTAAATCCGGTTATGTTGTGTGGAACCTGTGAATTAGACTTTAGTTTAAAGCTGGGAGACCGACAGAGGGGTTGCCATAACATTCAATCATATTAACATAAACCTTGTGTACTGACAACTTGGTAATCCCCCCACCCTATTTTGTATAAATTTATATGTAATACTAAGGCCAACTAAACGTAAAAAGTTTAGACACAATTCTACAATTAGAATGATTGTAATTAGAGGAAGCCATGTGGGTGATTCACATCACAAGTTTTTTTTTGTTTTTGGTTCAATAAAAATGCCACTACATTCCCAATAATTGGATTAATATTAATATCAAGAGGAACAATCACCAGGTGGTCCTATAGGATTGCCTGGGCCCTCCACGGTTCTAAATTTCCAACTGTACTCGTATATTGGGATATCATTATTTTAGTTCAAGTTTTATACAATAACGGCGTGCATAAACAATAATGGCAGCCCAATTTGAGGAACACCTGCGGCGATAAAAAGATAATTTGATATTGTTTTTTTTTTGGACGGTCTTTTTGTATAGAGCAAATAAGAAGAAATGCATCGGAGTTATTTTTGCAATTATTTTATTATCTAGGTAATGTGTGTGTATTGCAATCATAAGCAAAAATTCACAAACACATATATCTGGCCTAATGAGTGTCTCCAGATATGGAATGTTAGGCTATTATATTCTCTTTTTGCCGCAATAGGAAGTATATTGTATTTGAGACAGATTTCCAAAATTCAGTTTTCTCCGGTAGTATAATTATTGTGTTAAAAACTGAGCACGAAAAAATTGTGATTTTAATACTTCATGATCATGCGTTACCGTGAAGTCCAGAAATAGTGGTTGTCCAATTTAAAGGTAAAACTAATTGATCTCAGTCCCATAGAAACCACTGAAAATAGTATTTTTTCAGAAAAATGGTCCATATAAAAGTAGTAGGTTTGTGTGTATCGGTAATTAACATCTCGAATAAAAAAAATGGAGAAATACTCAAAGTCTACGCAACATAATTCGTACTTCCAGCTAATCGATCTTAATATTGTTTAGTACTAGAACCATACATTATCCTGAAATTGACTTTTTAGAGAGAAGCCAATGATTTAAAAAAAAAAAAATCTAGAATATTTCGAATAAAAATGATAGCACTTTTTGCTAGTAGTTAGAAATGCAAAGTCTAAGGGGAAATTAACAAACTCATTCACCAAACGCGTACTTCCGGTTGACAGATTTTTCACCAAAATCTTTTTTGAACATCAAATTTTAACTTCTTCTACTTCTGCGTTTTTGAACACACATACAGTCGCACAAACAAATAAAAACATTCTCTAAAAGTACTTTTACTTTAACTTGGGGAAATATTGCAAACGAGCCAAACTTTCAAAATGGGATTTCCACCGGAAGTACATGTTTTGAGGTGCATGTTTTTCATACCCCTGAGTATGAAAAAAATGTTTTTAGCGAATGGTTTATAATGTATGTTGTGAACAAAATATCTCAAGAACGCAAAATTACTGGAAGTTTAAACTTGTTATTCCGTTTAGGAACCACGTTTTTCGCCTGAATTTTTGGACTAATTTACATTTTTCAACGATTTTCTATAAACTTCATATTATACTACCAATGCACACAAAGGCCTATCACTTTTATTTCAAACATTTTTCCTGGAAAATTGATTTTTTGGGGGTTCTGGGGGAGCAGTAACGTTTTACGCTTTCCTGTAAAGAACATATTCAGTATTACTTATGGTTCCACTATCTACCTTATATTAAGGCATGTTACAAGCATTTCTGCCTACCACCATATGTAACCTCATCTTCAACGATTGTAAACATAATAATTTTTAAGAAAATGTGTCCGTTAAATTATATTAACTACAGCAGGAGAGAGTGGTGCTAGTACGATCTCTTATTTCACAGCAGCTTTTTTTTCAAATAACCTGAAGACCGTTGAAAACTTAGTTTCGAAAATTTGAAACGATCGCATACTTACTATTTATTATAGGGTAAGTGAAAATTAAATCTTAAAAAAGTTATAAACCGGACACAAGAATATACCTAAGTAGTTAGTTACTAGCGATTAGGACTCACTTTCAATGAAAATGACGCAGGAAGGTGATATTATGTGTAACAGCAGTAAGAGGTGGGTAAATATGAGAAACGGTACTGACCAAGACTGGCGGTTTTCTTGCTACTCTCGTCTGACTCCGACTGCGGTCCGTGTGACAGGATGTAGTTAATTAGTGCGAATATAAAATCATCATCAACATCTTTTGGCTCCTTAATTAATAAAAATAAAACAAGAAATTGATTCAATGGTGATTTCACAAACCCTAGTATGTTTTGTGATCAATGACCACTAACCTGCATCCAATAGAAGTACTTCCTTTCCGCTTCTTTAAATTGTAAAAGGAACACTCGGCCGGTGGTACATTGAGGCACTCTTTTAAATACAGCCTCCTTAGGAAAGATTATCAATTCCTGTAAAAAAAAGGATGTTTTTTACTTTTTATTAATGTTACAACAGGAACAGTTACGACATTTCAAAATTTCGAAATTGAGTGTCCACAGGAAATCCATGTTTACAGGTGTGTGAGTAAGAAAAAAAGCAAGTTTTTAGCAAGGTCTGTTTGGGTGACCAACATACATATATATAACATACCTACCTCAAAATCGCTCATGTTTGATATTCCATTTATTTACAAAATCGTTCTGACCAGAAGAACATAGCGGTCAAAATCACCACCCGCTAATTTTACAAATGTGCTGAATAATTGTTTTTCCCAGTATTTCGTAATTTTTCTCCAAAATGGAGTCCAAAGATTTTATTTAAACTTGGCATACTGACGACATACATAAAGGTCTAATCACTTTCATTTATAACATCTTTCCAGGAAAATTGATTTTAGGGAGGATGCGGGGGAGGAGTAACGTTAAAATTTCCTCTAGTGCCACTTCAATACAATTTACAGTTCTATATTTAAGCAAAATTAAAACACTGTTCTAATTCGAGATTTCAAGAAAATCGGTAAAGTGAGACTTTACACAATTGGTTTGTTGAGGAATTTTCACGAAACCAACTTCTAGATTTTATTTACACATTAGAATCATAACTGCACTATGTAAGTCAACCTATCCGCTTTTCTTTGAAAACTTTATGTAAATTGCTTTTAAGAAGGTTCTGGGAAAAACTCTGACATTAGAATTTAATTCTGGATTTTTATGCGTCGAAGCTTGCATATTTGTGATGTTCCTGACCAGTTTCGGATTTTCGTCCGTAAAGTATCAAATTCGTGCATTGAGAGTTCACTTCAACGCA
The DNA here is from genome assembly GCA_011037195.1 of Triatoma infestans. Lineage (NCBI taxonomy): Eukaryota > Metazoa > Arthropoda > Insecta > Hemiptera > Reduviidae > Triatoma > Triatoma infestans. The sequence goes on from JAAEAF010009776.1 coordinate 22,645, forward strand.
ATGTTTCTGTTACCCACTACACTTGTTGTATGTACGGGAAGGTTTGTAAGAATTGCGGACCCATACAAATATTCAATTAGGATTTAAGTATTATTGGGATTTGATCTGTACGCTATCTTCTGACAATGAGCTGTAGAGGCTCCTAGGAAGAGGAAATCTAAGGGCAGCACTGCTGAACATCTGCGTGATAGTCCAGTGCACTACCACCCAGTTAATCCCTTCCCCAATAATCACATGTCAAGACATTACATTTTCAATATCTCCACAGAATGTGACGCCTTCAAACATTACCACCTGAAGTATGTGCACACAAGTAACAATATACTCCACCGCCCCAACCCCCCACTATATAATACGTATTAAAGAAAATTTGTGTTTTATAAATAATTGTATTTAATGCGAAAGTCGTGTGAGTGTTTCACATCAGATTTTTTTTTTTCTTATTATTATTACTTTATTGAGACATAAAACAATGTGATTAGCTAAAAGTCTCTCTGACATCATGACAGTCGTCTCTTGTTATGAAAACAAATTATAAAAAGCAATGTTATTTTTCTTCCCAGTGGGCGATTGTAAACTTTTAAGAATCCAAGTTTATGTATAACTTTACAACTTACAGATTTTAACCAACTTTGTCTTCAACTTTGTTCCAATCTCCCCCTTACCCCCACATCCCAATATTATATATGTTTCTGTATCGTTCACAATAAATTTACTTGCCGATTTCTGTCAAGTACTCTATTTCGGAGAATACCCTACAACAAATCTGATCTACATGTCTTATACATTCTCAGAGAATATTCTATTATTACTTATATTAAATAAAAATCTCGTGTGAAACACTCATACGACTTTCTCTTGCTGCCGTGTACAAAATTGTAATTGACAATTTTTTTTTTAAACTTATAATTTGTACTAAATGTTTCTTTATGTAGAAAAGGCATTTTTAGTCATCCACTTTTCTTCAATCTAGGAACCAACTTTACAATGAATGGCACTTTAGGAGGCAGTGTTCCCCCATCCTCTCATCCACTCTAAAGTCAATTTTCTTGGGAATTCATTTCAAACAAAAGTGACAGGTCTTGGTTTGAGTGATCAGTAAAAGAAATGTAATGAATCCTGCTTGCGATGCTATCCGCGAGGAAATTGTGGAAAACTAATAAAAAAAAGAAGAAGGAAATTAGCACTTTCGATCAACCGCTTTTCTTCAGACTCGAATTTTAGGATCAATAAAATCTCATTAAAATTTTATGTTATGTGGGAGGTGTTGAAGGGTTCTCTCAGGGAATGGATAGTCACTTCTCGCTATAAGTTACAATGTAGATCGCCAGGTAGAGCCTTCGTCAAGTATAGCAACACTGAAATGATAGTGTGGGGCTAGAGACAGCTTGTACGCAACTGTCCTAAAAGTAATTTTGCCGGCAAAATGCTGCACATACAACTGGTGAGATTTACTACTATTTCTTATAGTGACAAGAGAAACTAAATAACAATCTCTAATAAATACCAAATCTCATACCGATGTTTGTTTAGAATAACGTTTTGAAGACGAAATAGTGTTTTAATTTGGGGCGGGTGTTGGTGTAGTGGTTATGAGCGTGGACTTGTAAGTGGGAGAACCCCAGTTCGAGTCCAGCGTATAACTGCTAAATTTTATATTTGTTTAAAAAATGTTAATAGTAAAGTAGGTGCTTCCGCCCCCGTCACGCCACTAATTTGGTAGTTGGACGTTAAGCCCGCCTGAAAAAATAGGCATTACTTTACTTTACTTTTTACTTTTTAGTGTTTTAATTTCTTGTGAAAACTAACGTATTTTTGCGGGAGAAGTTGAAATTGGAACGGGACAATGAAACTGTAACATAGTTGGGCATTCATAGTTGGGTCTGTAAATAAATGTTTTTATATAAAAGTTTTGAGAGAGCTTTGTAATCGATATCTAACAGCGAAATAATTCACACAGACTGAACTACTGAGCTGGCGGAACGGATTGTTTGTAATTATGTTACTGCGAGTTTCGGTTTCCAGTCATCAATGACCGGCTCCGTATAAAAGAAAACATACTGGCAACAAAGACAACGTGAATAATAATAATTATAATAAAAAGAAGAACTAAATCCATACGACTTACATCCTCTATCTGATTAGTTGTACGATCCTTCCAGATGAAGTAGATCACACCGTCACCAGTCTGGGACACTGATATTAAACCTTTTCTTGGATCTGCGTACACCATTTTTTCTTTCATGGACATCTTTCCGGCTCGAAACTCCAGTACAACATCTTGGTCAGCATCTCCTTCAAATAGATCCATAGAGGATCAAACTTTGGAGATTTAAAATTATTTGAATATAGACGGCTGGTTCAGACATAATACAATTTTGGAAAGATCATGGTTTTTGTAAATAATAATAATAATAAATAAAAAATAAACAAGTTAATTGTGAAATATAAAAAACTTTGCTACTAATTATTATTACTCAGACATGATCATGGCTGCTGCAAACATGTGTTCTACTGCCATAAATAAATAAATATCTAATATTCTCAAAATTACACCTAGCAACCACATAAAACATCAAATTTAATGAATAATAGATACTAGCAATTTTAATGAAATTGACAATAGGCTTAAATAATATTCACTTTCACTAATATTCCATATTTATTTGCCCTTATTTCTGTAACAGGAAGTAAATATGTATGTGATCGTTAAACTTTCGAAACTGACTTTGCACCGGGTATGTTATAAGCTTGGGAATACAAGCTTTAAATTTCCCAAGTATACGAAATAAATATTTTTAACGAATAGCCTTGCATGTGTTTGAGAAAGTAAATCATTTTTATCTCAAACGCTTCATTTTCCGTTACCACGATACCATTGACAATAAAGTTTCGGTCAACCGGCACTGATGATACCTTATCGAATTACCTATTCACTTTGTCCATGATCTTCTCGAAGAAGGCTTCAAGGATTTTCTTTAAAATTGCCTGTGTAATGTGATTGTGTGATGTTGTGTTGGTAGCTTGTGGCGTGAGCGTTTTAGTGAAAAGGGCTTGTATGTTGTAATGTTTTGGTGAGACGTGTATTTGTAGTAAGTAGCACGAGCGGTTTTGTATAATAAAGGGCTTGGTATGTATATACGGTTAAGAGAGAAGTATTAATATATATATGGTAATAATTAAGAAATCACCACTGTTAACAATTAATATATTCTGTTAAAATAATAACTACAAACTTATTTGATATTATAATCTTAACTTATTTGGTATTATAAACCTCTTTAATTTGTCGTGAAACTGGCACAGATATTTAGAGAGCGATTCCTGAAGTAGTGTTCCGTTGTTTCCACCTTGATATTTTTAGAACAAGTCTGTCTTTAAAATATTTCTTCTCTTTGTTTCTTCAATTCCTCCCCTTTGAGGAGAAGGGGTAGTACAATGCCATAATTGTTCTTGACCGTACCAGTAACTGTTTTCTTATACCTGCGTATACCTTTTTGCAAGGTAAATGTCACTATCTTGATATTTTGATTTTTTCTTAATTTAATATATTTTTATGTTTTCATCCATCACACCTGCACTACATGGCTAACAACCAATCAAATTTATTTGAAACATTTTTCTTGGAAAATTTATTTTTTAAGGGTTATGGAGGTGGGACGGTGGAGGTGCGACGGTGTACTCAAATTGCATTTCTAGTAACATTCAAAACACAGCACGTTCTACTAATTATATCATTCAAAGGAAAATTAGGTGTGCTTAATCGAAAAAACAAATTTCAAGAAATTTGAATGTGATTGCCTAAAACGCCTGTAGGGATTTTTCCTTAAACTTGGTTCACTATATATACAGATGGAAACCTGCTACTTTTATTCGAATCATTTTTCTGGGAAAATTGATTTTCTGTGAGTTATTGGCAGTTGGGACGTTACAATTCGCTTTATAATATCTCTGTACAATTTACTTTCCCAGTTTACCTGGTGGGTGTTTTCCAGCTTCTATGAAAATTTGTTCATCAGAACTGCGAGAATTTGCAGTAAGAGAAAGTGGTATGAGTGTTTCATATCAGATTTTTTTTCAATGTTAAGGGCGAAACCAACATTTCAACCGGTCTGTTTGAAGTAGCCTTTTACAGATTCGCTGTTGTAGTAAATACTAGATAGGGAAGTACTGTGTCTTTTAGTCGGACCTCTTCAGAGTGTCAATGCGGGTGCACTGATCACCAATCTGTTGAGATGCTTCCGAATGGTCTGTGCTTATCCAGAAATCAGTCGAGATAAGTTCTTGGAAATCCTGTGCCCCGGGGGAAATAAATTTATCCCAGTTTTAGACCCTTTGTGAATGAGCTAACTGATGTAGTCTATCTATTAAGAATTCTTATGGACCTTCATGATTCCCCTTGCAATATACTCATAGCTAATCGTTCCAGTATTAACATTTGTTTCAGCTTGCACATTCCCAGACATGGTACAATACCTCTGTACCTAATGGAGAAAACGAGAGGTGATAACTAATGGAGATCTAGTGATAACTCCGGGAGAACCGTACAGCATACTGAAATGCCATTTTAAAGGGTAGCCTTATGTAACAATACACCAGAACCCAGATATCAATTTAAAATAAATGTTACTAGAAAAAGTGTATCAGTTTAAAGACATGTAAGTATGTATTTGCATTTATAGTTTAAAGAAATTCGTTGGAACCATTTTCAGGAAAATCTCGAAAAACTGGAAAATCCATTGAGTGAAAGTGATGTTCCTACCTTCCCATCGGTTGTAGTGATCATATGCAATGGTATATCAAGTTTGAACTTCACGTGATTTTCCGCTTTTTGTATTAGACTGTACACATTACAACGAGAGTAAGTCACGGATGAGGCGAAATTCATTCATAGAAAATAAGTTTTTCTCCAGATAATAATTAGTTTAGCGGAAAACTCTGCTGGAAAGAACAATAGTTTTAATTAGGGTGAGTTTTATGGTCCCATCTTATAATTCCAATTGATGCTATGCTTACAATATTGTTATAATGTTTGCTTAAAAGTGCTGCGTGTGGCGTCTAGGCGCGCTTTATTTTCTCTGTCCAAACTATCAGCTACACTCTTGCATAACTTATTATATGCAAAGCATTTTTATTGATTAACCAATTACTTCCAGAAGTTTCCCAGCCCACAGTGTTGCCACTCTTAACCTTACTCTGGGTTTAAGAAACATAGTAAAAGAGGAGTGGGAATTGAGGTTCGTATATGAAGAATTGGTTGGAAAGGAGCAGAAAAGAGTGTGGTTTAAATGCGTGGTAGGGGAATGTGGTGGGTGGGTGGATTGAGATTTTATGGACGATTTAAGTAGATAGGTAGTCACAGTCGATGGAGGAGGCCGGGCACCCCTCCAGAAGACGTGTCTGTCTGTCTGCTTGTGTGTATGCGTGTACATGTTTCGCTCGTACATCCTTACATCAAGTATACGCTCAATCTTCAGTACAAGAATCTTCTTATAAAACAGACAAACTTCTTATACCTTCTGACTGCCAGTTCGGAGCATCCTCCGCTTCCCTTCTGAAGTCTGCCCCTCATTCTCTGAAGTTGGAATAAAAAAAAAACACTTATATCACACCCTCTTTTTTACCGAAGTACTACGAAAAAGAAAACAATCTTCAGCAATGAAAATGATTTTTTTTTTTGACGACTCTTATTTCCCATCACATATTGCCCCCTTCCCTCACAGTAGTAGAGTGAATCTAAAATTGCGTGTCATTATATTGTTACTTCTTTGATAAATTATTGTTGGACCTTAAAGGGGACGATCACATAAAAATAATTTTCAAGAAAAACACTTTTAAACTTGGCTCTACAATGACATGGTTTATCGATATTATAGGTAATAAATCGAATGTAAGCTACAGGTTGGCAACATTGAACACCACGAATGTGAAAATTATCACGCATACTTACAAATAATTTTAGATAAATTTGTCTACATTGTGGGATAGTCCGTTATTGTATATCCCATTCTCATCTATAGAAATGAAGTATTTTATTTACAAACACCAACTGTCCAAATCCAAGGGGAATGCTCGAACAACCTGCTTGTATTCGTAACAGACATGTTTGGTTGCTCTTATTGCTCACACATTCCTAGCAACTAGATGGTAAGGAGCCGTAAACACTTTGGTTTCAGAACCAGGCAGACCCCATATAGCGCACTGTGCAAATTAGAGATAAACCCTAAACGGTCCCGGAATTCCCTAAAAACAAATTTCTCCCGAAAAAAGTTCAACTGAAAGTGATTGTTTTATATCAGTGCGGTTGGCATTCCAAGTTTAAAGGAAACCGTTGGAGCTGTCGGAGAAAATATAAAAAAATTTAGAGTCGCGACTCTCTTCTGCAGATTGCACTTTCGAATAACAGATTTTCTTCAAATATTACATATGTGATAGAACCATATTCTAGTGAAGTGGCAGTTTCCATGAAAACTTAACCTTGTACTCCCTCACAATCCTCCCAACATAATTTTTCTTGGAAAAGTGTTTTTTAATAAAAGTGATAGGCATGTTGTAGCTAGAATATGAAAGTTTAAAGGAAGTCTTAGGAGAAAATTTTAGGGATCTTGGAGAGAAAATTGCAAAAACTAAAAAAAAAATCAGTAAGTTCGCACTTTCCGGTTGATGGATTTTGGCCGAAACCTTGGTGAGAGATGCGTTGGTAGTACATAGTATGCAATATCTAATTGGTATGGAATATCCAGTTTTCGATGTCGAGTTCTCACCGGAAATGTACGTTTTGAGGTCCGCTGAGTCCAAATAGTAGTTTTTAGAAAATGCGATTGTATGTGTGTGTGTGTGTGAACAAGCTCAAAAACAAAAAATCGCAGTAAGTTCAAACTTGAAATTCCTTTTGGGTTTTATTGGGTATCACCATTCCGACAGGAACTTAACTGTTTCCTCAACCGGAAGTACCACTTTACTGGATGGATTTTTCAGTTTTTTGCGATTTTCTCAAAAACGGCTGCAACGATTTTCTTTAAACTTAGTGTATTAACTACACATACAAAGAGCTACAACTTTTTTTTGCATCATTTCTCTAGGAAAATTCATTGAAGGGAACTTTTGGGGGAGTTGGGGTTATGTTTTCCTCAAAGTACTATTTAAATTTATTATATAATTGTAGCATCTAAGTAATATTAAATAGAATTAAACATATTACCTATCTTCTGAGTTTGAAGAAAATCGGTTAACAGAAAGTGCGTTTTTACTGAAGTTATTTCAGTTTTTTACGATTTCCAAATAAAAACACCGACAGATTTTATTTAAATTTGTTACACTAACTATGAACATAGAGACCTATCACTTTTTGTTAGAAACTTTTATCCGCGAAAGTTCATTTAAAGTAGTTATGGCGGGAGGGGGTGAGTGTATGGTTTACTCAAACAAGTCATTTTATCAAGTTTAGATTCTCCCATTGATGTAAAATGGGAGACAAGTAAACATTTAGTAAATTATAAGTGTGGAGTAAATTTGTCACTTAAATCTGTGTAAACTGCAGTAAGAGCTAAAGTGGTGTGAGTATTTCACATTAGAGTTTTTTATTTATGAAATCTGGAACAATTTTAGTACAAATATTATTGCAATGGTTAATAGTCATCTAGAAGGCTAAGGATGAGAGAGATGTTGATATATATTGATAAGAGAGTTATAGAGAAATAGATAAAGTTAGTGGGAATGTGGAGTGAAAGTTGTGCTCTTTCACAATATGTTCCAAGTTAGAAGGTGATTTATGGGGCGACATGTTCGGCGCTGTAATATGAACGCCAATCGTGAGCCAATATTTCATTGCATCTATATACTATTTAGAACAGTCTATTATCTATGTTAGCCATTATACTATTTATATTTTTATTGTTATTATTATTGTTAGTTCTCTCTCTCTCTCCGTCCTTTTCCCTCCCACAAGTGGTGGGCCGTAGATGTTGCTAGTTCTTCTGCCATACTCCCACCTCCGCCGTACTAATCTTCTGTACTATCATCCCGCCAAATAAGATACAAATGTAATCCTAAACATTGTTGAAAATCGTGTCCCTACAACACAACACGACCTATATCTATCTGTTAGTTATCATTTTTATTGTACTACTCCTCTCTCTCTCTCTCTTTCTCTCTAGCACTACTTTGTTAGTTTGGTCTTTAACATCTTTATATTTCTCTCCATATTACGTATTCTATGTTTATTTAGGTTTGAAAACTAAAATCTAGGCTTGAGATGCGCGCTATTCAGGACATCTTGTCAAGGCATTCAGTGCTCTCAGCGCACTCGAGCCAATTGTTTCAAAGTTTCAAAGTGGAAATTTTATAATTAATACTGGGGCATGGTCTAAGGGTGGCGGGCACCGTCACATTGAAAGATGGTCATGGTGAAAGATAAACCAACTTACCGGATTCTCTGGAATTTTGAATTCGCTATGCGCGCACAGCGAGGGATAAAGGAAGGAAGAATGAGAAAGAGCGACAGACCGACCAACACAATTCGTTTGAAGCATTTATTTCGAACGCAAGAAACAAACTGTTAAATTTTCCGGTGAAAACCCAATTTCGAATATACAAAGTCAAATATCATCGTATATACTGTATCTTACACACATACACACACACACACACACACACACGTATTCAAACCATTCGCTAAAAACCTTTTTTTCTCTGAGGAGGCTTCAAAACATGTATTTCCGGAAAAAAATCAATTTCTAAAATCTGAAACGCTCGAAATACTTCCTCTCTCTAGGAGTAAGAGAAACTACCTAGAGTTTTTGTGAATCTGTAGGTACATAGACTAAGATTGAGAAAATACATAGCAAGACGATAAATACTAATTAAAATAAAATATGTAAAAAACAACTTGAAGTATGAAGTATGTAAAAAATTTAAATGCAAGAAGTTGGTTTATTTAGTAGGATGAAGAGCGGAGGACATCAATAATGTTGAATAGGGCGCCAGAGAGCAGCAGCATTCACTTGTGCCTGCAGCGATAACCTCACTGGTAGCTCGCTCAGCCCTAATATCTCCAGGGAATGCCTTTTTTTTCTGTCTCTCTGTCCCACTCGCTTCTCTCCTTGGACCTGCTCATTTTCTTTGCTGCTTCCTTTCTTCTCCAACCTGCCTATATACGTAGTTAATGGTGTAGTGTTAATCCGGCCGTACGTTCAGAATAAAAATATATACAGGAGGAGGGGAGGTTTCTGTTCAGTGTTCTCCACCAGGCTGGGACAGTGTACTACTGCTAACAAAGCTGCCTGCCTGCCTGCCGACTATGTGTGGGGTTGGGCCGATGAGTGTAGTGAACCGCCCCTGAAATTATCATAAAATGAGCTCACCATCCTCACAGTATGATTATGTTTACTATAAACTGTTTGAATATTTCAACCTCTGGAGGAGGCTACAGCGGGGGCAGCAGACTCCCCCTTGCCTTCAGCCCCTGCCAGCAACCACACACTCCAGTTCCACAAGAATTAACAGCTCTTTTTATAAGTCTTTTAACTTTATACCTTATATAATTTTTAAACTTTATCATATTATCTTATAGTAAAAGTGATATTATAATATAAACGGTTTTACTTTTTAGTGATTATGAAATTCAGTTCCATGACCTGAGGAGATATATTTTCGCTAGAGTGTGTAAAAAATTAAAAAGAGCTCCCAGAATACTGTAGAGCTTTCCTTAAAGTATTCTGGATTTGTCCCCCTTCAATTGCTTTGAATTAATCTTGGAAGAAACACAAGGAACTCATCGGAATTAGCAACCGATAGATGGTGTGTTTGGAATCCTCTTCATAGAAAACAGCCTTTCAAGGTTGTCCCACAAATATAAACTGCTGGACAAAAAAAAAAGCATAAAATTTAAAAATATTAATAATAATAATAATAATAATAATAATATTTTTTATTTTACGTCCAATACATATTTACATAATCAATTAGTGTGCCAGAAAAGGATCTATAACTCTAACTGAGCAAAATAAAAGAGTAATCAGGGCTATTCCAATATTAGGAAAAGGACGAACAAAAAACCAGGTAAGTTGGTTTATCCGGAGAATCCGGTAAGTTGGTTTATCTTTCACCATGACCATCTTTCCAAAGCATCGAAACAAATTATCAAAATCACGCATGGTTAAGTCTAAAAATCAGACTGAGCCACAGCGAAGCGTGGTCGGGTTAGCTAGTTTTAAATAAACTCTGACCCAATGAGAAAAAGACAAAACCAACTTGTTTATGTTCATACCGGTCATACCTTGTAAACACAAATCATTCCAGTACGTCATTTTTGGGACACAATTGGAAGACGGCGCTCAAACATCCTCTGATTGCCCCTAGCACTCTCAGGGAGCTACGTCCAGCAATTATTGAAGAATGGAATGAGATTTCTCAAGAGGTAAACAACAAAATTTACCGAGTGGTGTGTGTGTGTGTTTTTTAGAAGAATATTCAAAAATGCAAAATCGCAGAAAGCTCAAACTTGGTATACCGTTTGGGCACTACTACCGCATTTGACACGAAGAATCCGGTCAAAATCATCAACCGGAAATGCGACTTTAGTGAAAGTTTCTTCAGTGTTTCGTGATTTTCTCGAAAACGGCTCCAATAATTTCCTTTAATCTCGTATACTACCTACATACATAAATACCTGTTACTTTTATTTGCAACACTTTCCTGGGAAAATTGATTTTCTGGTGGGGGTGGTGGGGGAACAGTAGCGTTATGCTTTTCTCTAAGGTACCACTTCAGTGTAACATATGGTTTTAGCACCTGCCTAATATTGATACACATTAGAAGTGTTCATACAATTCCAAATTGGAAGAAAATCGGTTAACCGGAAGTGCGACTTCACAGAATAGGTTTTTGAGTTTTTTGGAATTTTTCGGGAAAACGGTTACAACAATTTTACTTTAAACTTGGAATCTTGCTGTATAAATAGAATCGTATCACTGTTCTTTGATACATTTTTCTAAAAAAATTGTATTTTTGAGGGGTATTGGAGGTCTGCCAATTAGTTTGCACAAGCTTTTCTTGGTTTGGACATACGCTTCACACAAAGCCGTTCGGTATACAAGTAAAATAACGACTACTTTTTTTGGGGGCCAGCCCAACTAAACGTTGAAACGTTGCAAATTTAAAGAATATTTCTTGATTAAATTGCATTAATTAGAGTAAGAGAATGTGTGGAAGTTTTCTCATATTTTCTTCTAATAACTAAGTTTCATAAAATGATAAATTTTAGTTATAGTAGCGGAAAAAGTGCGAAATTTAAAACTGGATGAGTGAAGAACAGAAAGAAAGTGACAATTGGTTTTGTTCTGAGGTAGAGATCACCATACATACATACATACACACACACACACACACACACACACACACACACACACAGACGCGCACGCGCACACACATACACGCATTCAATAAAAAGTTTGTTTTGTTACACCCCGGACCATGTATTTACGTAAATATTCAGGTTTAAAAATTTGATAGTTTGCAAAATTCCTCTTTGATTACCTCTAAGGGAATATAAAAAGCATAGTCCATTTTCAATAAAACACCTGCTCCTGATGGGCTATCAGGTCAAGGTCAGAGGTTTATTTACTCTATATTGCTCGTAGTAACAAATTTTCTAAATGTTGTCCAAGAACGGCAATCCAACTCAGTACCTCACTAAGCCCAGAGTACACACTTTTAACCACATTGCTGTGGCGGCGCCAAGAGAACAAGTAAGAAAAATGTAGAGCCTTATTTTGAACCAGTAGAATTTCAAACATAAAATGAAATAAATAAATAAGAAGTGCCAATAATAGGAAATGAATAGAAGATATAGTTCGTGACAAAATAAACTTGGCATGTGTGTAGTTTAGAGAGAGAGTGGGAGAGTGCAGATCACTGTGGGGGGGGGGGAGGCATACTAGTGATCACAAGAGATCGCCAAGAATGTGGTGCGGGCATGTTGTGTGGGCGGTGCCATACACGGACGAATTAGGAACAATTAGAGATGTGCTCCACACATCTCTGTGTCTAAATGCACTAGCCTCCTTCATACTGTTGTTTTGCTGGAACTTGTATTGGTGTCTGTCTCGCGGCACATTCTTCATTATTCGCTCTCAATGTCCGCTCTACGACAAAGAGTGTTACAGTCAGTTACAGACCACTGCTGCACTCTACATTTAATGTGCAGGTGATATAACTCGCTTTCGGGCAATTCATTTCTCTTTAAAAACAAAGGCTTTCGATCTGATTGATTTTCAACATAAATCTTGGTAAATGCCAAGTATTATTCTCAAATTCTGTGATGTTCTTTAGAGAGGAACCAACTTCTAATAGTTGTCTCAGTTCAGAAAAGAAATCTTTTTAAACTCAAAACTTGGTCCTCCGGCTTCAGACTTTACTCTTACAGGTTATGGATTCTCGTGTTTATAAGATCCGAAATCCGAAGATACCTATCCAAGAGGACATCTAGATTAGGCATCTAGTGCGTCCATTTAGAATAATAGCAACTCAGCTTGAGTTTTTCGATCAAACGAATAATTGAATTCAACCCTACGATATTTTTGATCATTGCTGTTTTAGAGAAAGAACAATTTCTATAAAACTTCGAGGCAGGGGGGGGGCAACTAGGAAGGCCCACAATCATCTGTGGCATGCATCAGTGCATTTTCCTTTTTGTCATTTATCTCGTTTTTTCCAAAATAACCACGATCTAATTGACATTTCTATAAAGTTAATAAGAAGCAATTGGCCACAGTAATTTTCCTGATTAGAAGACTCAGGGAGGTAGTCTCAATTGAGGTATTAAAAACTGCTTATTTCGGCTTGTTTCACTCTCGGATGGCTTATGGAATTGAGCTTTGGGGTGCCGCATCTGAAGCCAAGGTGATTTTCAAGCTCCAAAAGAGAGCTATAAGAACAATGTTAAAGAAAAAAGCTCGAGACAGTTGTAGAAAACTATTTGGAGAGCTGAATATTATGACACTATCCTCTCTGTTCATATACAGACATGCTCTGAAACAGAAACCAGAAACAAACAAGGATTTCAGGAGCAAACAATATAACTACAACATTCGTAGTAAGTGTGATATAAACATACCTAAAACCAGGTTGGTCAAGACAGAATGTAGTCCGAAAGTAATCTCTGGAAGAATCTAAAACCATATTCCAAGAGAAATTAGAGAACTGAGTGATCCAACATTCAAAAAAAAAGCTGAATGGTTTTCTTATGAAAAGCACATTTTATAATTTGGATGAATATTTCCAAGAAAATTACAGTGTAGAACAATTTAAATGAACAGATACACTTAAACTGAACATAGAACTAATAAAATGTAAAAGATTATAAAGATATGTCTATATAAATAAGTATAAAGGTCGCACACAGCCAACATCTATGACAATAAGTTATAATGAATTAGTTTGTTTATAATGACGAGCCTCTTATATTTTGTAAATATGTACAGGCAAATAAACAAATAAACAAATAAACAAATAAACAAATAAACAAATAATAACGATAGTTGAAAAAGAACTTACCTGGAAAAACATGTGTTGCGCGAGCGCACACACACTTACACACACACACACACACTCACACACATCTTTCCTAAGGAACATAAAAAGCATTAATGACATTCCAATAATGAAGAAAATCGGTAGTTCTGAAATCTTTTCTTTCTCCAATCAATGATTTCATTTTTTAGGATCTTCAAATTTGATTTCAGTCTTATTTTCTCAACTCTACACTTAATGATAGATTAATAATTAAATATATATTAATATAATAGTGCAAAATTTACCAGACAATAAGAATTCGGCTAAAAATATCTTTGACGCGAGAAGTGTGTTGACTAGTAAAGTGAGACAGTATGAGGATATTCGGACACAAAAACACACATACACGCATGCTCGCCCACAGACACACTCACACAGAGGAGAGAGAGAGATTGACTGACAAAGTTATGGCAAGCGACGGCCTAGTACGGTAGAGAGTGAAAGAGAGGGGTGGGTAATCCTGGCTAAATTAATTGCAGGTTCACAAGAAGAAGAAGAAAGTAAAGCACTAAGAGATGTGGCGGTGCCAGTGGCAAGCGGTGGCGAGCTGGAGAGAGAGAGAGAGAGTTTGAAGGCGGCATGGTCTTATTATTATTACTGGGATCCTTTTTAGAAAAGTTTCTCCCCTTGATCCACAACGCTTAAATCCTTATAATGAAGGCGGAGACGCATCATACGTTCTTACTTTCGTATATATACATACAGTCACACGGTACAGACAGACACACGACCATAGAAGCGCACACAAGAAAAGAGTTGCAGAAGAAGTGTACTGCTTTTGAGTGCTACCCCTCACTCTTCCATTATCTTTTGAATTAAAGTTTTATAGAAGGAAAATTATGTTTTCCTGAAAGGCAAGTCTTCGTTAGTTGGTAGCTCACCTACAGCAGCCGTAGTCTGGCCGGATATGACATGATAAGAAATTCCCTTTTTTAATTATAGCCAACAAGTACTCAGAACCGCATACAGAAGAGGTGTATCCAACTTGCATACAACTTCTGGTATATATTTTAGGCATAGATTCCACTCACAAAGTAATGTAACGAAATACAACGAAGAACTACTGAACATTAAGAAAAAAAAAAGAATAATAAAAATTAAAAATTTAATTAAAATCCGCTAACTTATTAGTCGGATTATTTTCTCGGATTATTTTCCTAGAATACCTAGGATTTTTTATTTGTAAAAAACTTTGTGAACCAGTCACACCACTTCGTTTTATTTCAATTCTCACGATTATGAATTTACTTAAAAAAAAAAATCTGGTGTGAAACACTCACACAACTTTCTCTTACTCCTGTTCTCAAAATTATAAATGACAAATTTTATAGTTTGTGTGCCAAATTTAATGAAATTCGTCGAAAACTAAAAAACTGTTCAGTAAAAGCGCACTTCCGGTTTACTAAATTTCTTAAAACTCGGAATTTCGGTCATCTATTTATTTCTAATTAATTTTGTTTGGATGATAGAATTGTTAATCAACTGTGATAGCACATTAGAGAAAAACATAACCCAACCCCTCCCCCAAAAGTACCCTTAAATGAATTTTCCCAGAGAAATATTTAAAATAAAAGTTGTAGATCTTTGCATGCTTAGTTTATATACGAAGTTTCAAGAAAATCGTCGGAGCAATGTTTGAGAAAATTGCAAAAAAGAGAATAAATCATTTAGTAAGGTGGTAAAGTAAATGCACTTACAGTTATCAGATTTCTTTGAAACTCGGAATTTCAACAACATATTTTATTCGAATTAACATCATTTAGATGACAGATTTGTCTAATAAACTGAAATAGCACTTTAGATGGAAACCTAACCCCACCCTTCCCCCAAAAGTGCCCTTAAATGCATTTTCCCGGAGAAATGTTTCAAATAAAATTTGTAACTCTTTGTATATGTGGTTGATGTTCCAAGTTTAAAGAAAATCGTCTGAGCCATTTTTGAGGAAATCGCAAAAAAGTAAAAAATCCAACTAGTAAAGTGGTACTTCCGGTTGAGGAATTTTGACAGATAACGCATTGTCAGATCCCATGGTGATACCTAAACGGAATATCAAGTTTCA
>JAAEAF010009777.1:0-44869 GCA_011037195.1 Triatoma infestans
ATCTGTCTAGTCACCAAAGGCAGCTCAATGATTTTCTCGCTAATGATAATATAATTTTGAAGCATATACCTCCTCGGTCACCGCATGTGGGTGGTATATGGGAAGCAGGTATTAAATCGGTTAAATTCCATTTAAAAAGAGTAGTTGGGCAAGCGCACTTACATTATGGGGAATTGTATACACTTCTTACTCAAATTGAAACTTGTCTCAACTCCCAACCTTTGACACCTTTATCCGAAGATCCTAATGACCTTTCCTATCTCTCCCCTGCTCCTTTTTTAATTGGTGATACACTCACTTCAACTTTAGAACCTGATTTGATGGATATCTCCTTATCAAGATTAGATAGATGGCAGAGAGTTCAGCAATTAATGCAACACGCTAGTCCTCAGTATATCTCTGTACTCTACAGCAGAGATATAAGTGGCATCATGAGTACCCCAACACCCAAGTGGGCAGAATGGTGCCCACCAAGGACGACAACTTACTTTCTTTACAATGGAAGCTTGCAAGAATCATTGAAGTGCATCCAGGAGGAGATGGTAAGCTGCGGATAGTTACATTGAAAACAGCTGCAGATACTACCACTTGCAGATCCATTGCAAGAATCTGCCCTCTTCCTTTTCCTGCTGAAGACAAGAGTTGTTCATTGAAAGAGTTGTTAGAGAAGGTTGGTAGTACGCGAAAATGGCGGTAACAACACAGTTAACCTTAAGAAGTAGTCATGTCTTGGTTCAAGTCATGACTCATTATTTTAAACAATAATACTCTCGTTAAATCTAAATTCCAATTATTTAATAGTGTGTGCAGAGTTACAGTTCTCAGGTCTGGGGATTTCAAGCCTACGAGCACTTGGAAAGGTTTCAGAGATATTTTCTCAAAAAGCTATTTGCTTTGCCCACTAGTACTCCTAACTACATGTTGACTTTAGAAACTTCGTTAGAATCCTTCCAATCATATACCCTATAACTTCACCTCAAATACCTTCTTAAACCTCTTTCTCTAGAGGATCTGCCTAAAATAGTAGCCACTCATGTAATAGCCAAAAATTTATTCTGGTACAAACATTTAGTTTCATCCACCTGCATACTCCTGCGACCTTACTCCTTCCCCAAGCAATACAACTTCCTGGAATATCCTTCTTTCCGAACTCCCTGCTCAGATAGAGGCTAGTCGTTTGGAGGAGGCTGTGAGTCGCGCCACCGCTTCTGATCGATTTATTTTCTATAAGGTGCTAATTGCGGAGTATCCTGGGTATGTAACGGAGCGTTTATTTAATGATTTTAAACTTAGAGATCTTGCCTGTTTTTTGAAAATCAGTGGAGAACTATTATATCTTAATTACAGACCATGGAAGCTCCACAGACCAGAAAGCAGGGAAGCAAGGGATCCAGAAAACGAAAAGTGTTCTCTCTGCTCCTACAACACTCGTGAAGATTTATTTCACTTTCTCGGTGAGTGTCATATTTTGGCAGAGCTTCGTCTCCTCCAATTTGGCAAACGCGAACTCTCTAGGCGAGAAATAGTGGACTTCCTAGCTGGCGAAGTTCCTTGTTTACCGCTGGTTGCGTACACTCGTCAAGCGTGGAAAGTGAGGTCTTGAACCATCCGTAATATCACCTCTTTCTTTCTGGTCACCTTATTTCAAATAGGATTTTTTGCTATTTATTATTATGATCATTTCTTGTAATTTCTCTTGCCAAACATAAAATTCCATTCTTTTCTGTTTTAATTTAGTTCCTTTTGAATCATTTGAGTTTACATAATTTCTTTTTTCACTTATTTGTTTTGTTTTGTTTTTGTTCTTATATTGTGCAACTTTTCTTTTTTGTATGCAGCACAAGCTGCAGTAAATTCAAACAGACGGCTGAATGACATGCTTTTATACTATGTAAATATTTCATTATTGTAAAGAAAGTTAAATAAAAAAAAAAAAAGAATCAATAAAGTTATAATAATATATATTCATTCGGTTAAATGTGCTAAAATTCAATAAATAATTGATAAATATTTACTACCAGGTTTGAATCATATTTGAGTTATAATATCCTAACACCCACCATTTTCTAAAAACCACTTTTTTGGACTCAGGGGACTTCAAAACAGATTCCAGTGAAAACTCAATATCAAAAAGTTTGACACGATTACAATACTTCCTGTTACTAGGTGTAAGAGAAAGTAACACGATTACAATACTTCCTGTTACTAGGAGTCAGAGAAAGTAACACGATTACAATACTTCCTGTTACTAGGAGTCAGAGAAAGTAACACGATTACAATACTTCCTGTTACTAGGAGTAAGAGAAAGTAACACGATTACAATACTTCCTGTTACTAGGAGTCAGAGAAAGTAACACGGTTACAATACTTCCTGTTACTAGGAGTAAGAGAAAGTAACACGATTACAATACTTCCTGTTACTAGGAGTCAGAGAAAGTAACACGATTACAATACTTCCTGTTACTAGGAGTCAGAGAAAGTAACACGATTACAATACTTCCTGTTACTAGGAGTCAGAGAATGTAACACGATTACAATACTTCCTGTTACTAGGAGTCAGAGAAAGTAACACGATTACAATACTTCCTGTTACTAGGAGTAAGAGAAAGTAAAAATTATAAGTTTGAAGAAAATTTGTCAATTATTATTTTGTGAACTGCAGTAAGAGAAAGTTGTATGAGTGTTTTACACAGATTTTCCTAAATATATGGTGTGTATAAACTTCCAGCCCCAAACAGTGTTTTTAACGTTTATGTACTCGACAACTTTTGTAATCTTTCGATCGAAGGCTCTTTCAATTGCAAAAGTTCAAGAGAAATTTTGACCGGCCTATAACAGCAAGAACTCGTAATAGTTTGCTGGTATCCCCACAGCCTCCACTTATAATAACATCACTGACATTCACACATACATATAGACACTGTAAAAGAGTTAGTATGCTAGAAACTTTAATAGGTTTTATAAGGAAAGATATTAGTGAGGAAGGTTTATTGAGAAATAAGCTAGAATGAATGCTGAATACTGTATAATAAAATAGACACACAAAACTGCCAGGACTTTATACGCAAATAGAAAGGTAGTAGTTGGTTGCTGGCGCGATGTAACTGCCGTATAAACTGTTCTAAAGACTGTCCCTTTAGGGCTAGCGCAGCTGTATATATACAGAGTCCGCCATTCTAGTCTGCCCTAAGTAATGAGTGCGGTTCTCAATTTTGTCTCACTTGCTCTCTTGGATCCCTCTCTTCTTATCCTATTACAGAATCGCATACCAGACGGAATTTTTAAGAGAAGTTAGTAATTATCCATTCTCCTGGCGGCCTATTGAAGTGTAAGTTCATGCGACTCTAACCTATGTCTCTTTACCTTGCCCACAACATGAAGATGACGGCTAACAATTTCTTTAGAACAATGCCAGTTCTACAACAAGTGCACGAGTACTTGTGGTTGGATTTGAGTCGAGCCTCATCAACGTCACATTATGGGCGCCCGAAAACTGTCATTGTTTCTAAGGTCCATATCGCCACTATTTATTTTTTTTAATCCAATGCCGAGGAGTGTGTTGATCATAGATATTTTCCGCTTTGATTTCACAGAGAACGTGCAGCTGTACACTGTTTTTTTTTCTTTAGTACGGTACGTAAAATTACTAATATATCGTATGACACATGTCATGGTTTTCTAAAAAATAGCTTAAAGCTTACGATTGAATAATTGAAGAGGGTAAATAATAATATCGTGTATTGTAAACAGCAGACGTTAGTGGATGGGTCTTAAAAGGCCATGAAACTTCATTAGTTAGGAAAAACGTTTACTTTTTTTTTTTTTTTTTTTACACACGCCATTCATTATTTTGAAGTTTCCTTCTTTTTTGCAACTACTTCAGCATGATTTACGCGGGTAATTTTTTCGTTTGGCAAAATTGTTGTTAGTAGGTAATTATAATAATGTAATTTTCTTTGTGGAAAAACTCTTCACTTTATTAAACAAGATTTTTCAATTTCTCTGGATTTTCTATTAAGAAGTTTTCTTCCTTGAAAAACTAGTTGAAAAAAAAAGAAAAAACCAAGGTGACTTTTGGCGAAAGAGATGGAGAAAGATTTTTGTAGTTTTATCTTTGTTTTCATTGTTGCTGATGATGAAACTTGTTTGGTATTCTTCTTCTATTTGTCGTTTAGGAAAAGAAAAGTAAGAAAAATAAACTTGAAAAAAAAAGGGAAAAACTTGATAGGAGGGATATATAACCCAGTTTTTCCTTTGCCCTGTGATGAGAGATTTTGTTCGGCTCTGCATCTATCTACTTCTTCAACACAGATATACAATTTCTACTAGCTCCCCTTTTCTGGATATCTGTGTTCACATACAAACGTACGCTCAAACACACTAGAGCGCAAATACACTTTTGCGCACCGCACAAATACCAAGCGGCTCACAACCTGGATATTCTTTACTCCAACACTCTGTCTCACTCAAACATATCACTCTTCTTCCGCTTACTATCTCTCTCTTTCATTCACTCTCTCTTCCAGTCATACCTGGAGTGAAGGTGGGAGAGAGAGAGAGAGAGAGCGAAACCAACTACTGGTACAGAATATAGATGAGACTTTGGGATGCTCTCACTTACTTAAGTATTATCCCTTTATCCCTTGCGTTTCTACCTCAGTGAACGCGGCCCCAGGATTTGCCTTTACACGAATCCTTTCTATCCTTCTCTTTACACCCTGGCTGCTTCCTCCCCTCCCCACAAAACAAGAAGCTCCAAACCCGGCCAAAGAACTAGTTTTGTGTTTAAGTCTGATTTACTCTGCTCATACTTCAGGATGGAGAAGTTGGTTTGGTTGATTGTACAAGGTTGTATAGAAGGAATTTCAGCTTTTTGGATTCTCGCCGGTTTGCCATGACCTACTTCCGTTTCATAGTTATTTCATCTACTAGTAGGTAATACTTCGTTTCCATAAATTACGAATAGAATTACAATTGATATGTTTATTTTATACAAACTGCAGTTGTCATAAATTCATATATGAACCAGTCGATCATAATTGTCATATATTTGATAACGGTGTATTATTTCCGTCCTATTTTTGCCGACAATGGTGAAATATTATGTAAAGCAATAATGAATGAAATTCATTAATGGAGTTTTACGTTGATTTGGTTGCATCATTAATTATTATTTTAATGAAACTTTATTTGTCGTGTTTTCTAGCTGAAAATGTCCATTATGGGCTTAAATTTGAGAAAAAATTCGGAACTAATTGTATTCTTAATTTCACAGGTGGCTAATACGTATTCCATAATAATAAAGGTGAAAGTTAAAAACTAAAGTAATTTTCATTTTTATTTTTTTTGCAAATATCATTTTCCACTCGATGAATAATCTGTGTATTTCTGTGTGTGTGAGTGGTTTGTGGGGGTTTTGTGTGCTTAAGACAAAATGATTTAAAAAACAAAATATCCGAAGAAACTTGAACTTGATGAATTCTATTTAGTTATCTTAATGAAATTTTACATAATAGTAAACTTTCGGACACAACTTTCAACCGGAAGTATGACTTTACTAAAAGGTTTTTCTTTTTTCTTTCTTTTTCTTTTTTAATTTTTCGTGATTTTCTCAAAAACAGCGCTAAAAATTTTTTCCTTAAACTTTGTGTAGGTACTTACTACACATATACTCTTTTGTAGGTACTTTCTTGGAAGGAGTTTGAGCTACCTACAATTCTTTGTATTTGAGATATTTTGTTCCCGTCCCTAAACAATCGCCCATTCTTGTGCAGACGATACCTTTATCATTGCTCCCAAACCAGATGATGACAATGCAAACCCACATAAATTCTTTGCATAGCTGGTTGACAAAATGGAAAATCAAAGTCAACCCCTCCAAATGCAAATCTATAAACTTTACTCTCAGACATACGCCAATCCATGGGACCATAACCAACGGTAGATCGAATTTGCTATCTGGGATTATACTTAGACAAACGACTAACTTGGAACCGGCAAACTGAAGAGACAGCAACTAAACAGACGATTTAAACTTCTTTCTAGACAGCTTTCTAATGTTCTAAACTCACAATTGATAACAAAGGGCATGCATATAATACAGTATGTGTCCACTCCTATGGACTTAACGGATGCGAGGTTTGGGATTCAGTCCAAAGTCTTTTGGATAATCACCAGTGCTCCTTATTACATCTCACCAATCTAACCCTTCACACTGATCTTGAAATTCCTTTTATTCACCAGCTAATAACATCCCGTTATAAAAAAATATTCCATGATTCATACTCCTAACTCTCTCTTATCTCAAAACTGTCCTTCTTAACACCGCTGAAAATCCTCCCAGAAGATTAAACCGCCCCTGCCTTCGAGATTTCCTCAATAATGATTAATCCTATATTCCTCCGAAAAAAAAATTAAAATTACAAGTGGGTCCTCCATTGAGAGGAATTTCCTATCCTTTTTGCCAGAGCTACATCAATCACTCTTGTATTAACATTCGAAGTTTACATTGCTATGAATGTCCATTTATGTATATATTTTGTTCTCTCTCTCTCTCTCTCTCTCTCACACACACACACACACACACAAACCACATACAAACAGAAAAACCATTTTAAACCATTAAAAACCATTTTTTCTCGTACTCAGGGAATCTCTTACTTCCGGTAAGGATTCCAGTTCGAATATTTGACAGGATCACAATCCTTCCGGTTACAGCAGTACAAAAAAAAAAAAAAAAAAAATGACCCAGATATTTTGTTTTCAGCAAATTGAGGACTGAATTAATTTGGCTGTCAATGTTAATAATGTGTTGGTGAAAAATCACCATAGTGACATTCTATATCTCTTTTATTAAATATATCTATTCCCTAAAGTCTGGCTTTTGTTTCAATGAGTGCGTGATTAAGAAGCAGTGGGCCTTGATTACAATCTTCTTAGAGATGCTGCTGGAACCCACCAAACAAAAAGAAAAAACAATTCCTCAATATCACCCCATTAGTGGGGAAAATAAGCCCCGTTCTCTACCCTAAGTAACCCTCGTTTTGGATATCCAGTATAACTACCAACCCAACAGTGTGGCTAACT
The DNA here is from genome assembly GCA_011037195.1 of Triatoma infestans. Classification (NCBI taxonomy): domain Eukaryota; kingdom Metazoa; phylum Arthropoda; class Insecta; order Hemiptera; family Reduviidae; genus Triatoma; species Triatoma infestans. The sequence continues at coordinate 7,087 of JAAEAF010009777.1, forward strand.
GCCTGGTCAGACAAATTACTTCTGAGGAGTTCTGGCCACATTCCACTTCAGTATGGACCTTTATCTATTTTACCGCATCCACAAATTCCATCCACAAATTCCATTTTCTTCTTTATACAACTTTGAAACACAATAATTGTTTTTAGTGAAGGGGAAGGAGTTGTTTGGAATTTCCTTCTCATGTAAATTCCAACAGAGTAGCGGTAGCGGGGCGCCACCAGTCTAGTTATAAAACCTTTTATTTATAGTGTTGACTGTTTTTTTTAATAATTTTTTTATTTTTTCTTATTTCCATTAAAAAAACATTTTTAATAGGGTCAATTTAGATTTGCTTTCATGAGGCAAATGATGTGACAACAGAATGAGAGTTGTAAAAGGTTTTATACACACGCATCTCATGCGTTAAATATATTTTGTATCCGTAACAGTTGAATACAATCATAATTATTCCATTAAAGTCAATAGCTAAAGTTGTTACTTAAAATTTTTAGAGATTAAAAGTACTAACAGTATCGCCATCTTTCAATTAAATAAATTTTAACGTTAGGATAAAAATAGCTAAAATATATTAATAATATTAAAGTAAAGTAGATGTTCTTTAATTTAAAACATTTCAAAATCAGTTCAATAATAAATTAAATATCAGAAAACATAACATAATTTAGCTTAACTTTTATAACCTTTTTTAAATAGTTTTGTTACTTTTCGAATGTTTTTTTTTCATTGGTTGTTGGCAGTTGCCGCACATTAAAACCTCCCAGTCAAACAAATGACTTCCTATCATAATGACTTCCCCACTTGCATTCAAGTTACCGGCCGATCAGCCACTTCAATGCGATGTAAGTAGGCCCGGAGATAATGGGTGCCCTGTAGCTAGTCTGTAGCAGGCAACCGCCAGCCACGCTTGTAGGTAGACTGTAAGAGACCTTCGATCTTCACCCTTCCGAGGACGTGTTCCAAGTGCTCCACTGCTACTCTCTGGCCGGGTCCCGGAGTCTTATTTCCACCGCCTTAGATTTTCTCTTAAAATCCTGTGGAACTCTACTGAAGTCGCTGGTTATTTTTTCTGTGAACCTTCCTTGGCAAGCTGGTCCGCTTTCTCATTTCCTATTATTCCGCAGTGGAATCGTGATGTTTCAATCGTAACTTTTGTTTACTTGAAAAGCAAAGCCAAGTGGAAACAAAGCCAGTGTAAAAGTACACATTTATTCACTGATTTTAGTGAAATACTAACAGAAAATCCCTAAACAAAGATGGTGCTTTAGTTGGGTTGGTGCCTGATGGGTTTTTCAGTTTTCAACTATTTTCTTGAGAGAAAGAGAAAGAAATGGTAAGTGTCAGTAAAAAATGTGTATGAGAGTGAAATGTACAGACTCACTCACTAAAGACACTCTATATTCGCATTTGTGTGTGAGCCTGTATGTGTGTAAAGTGAAGTGCGTACAATGCGTATAGAATTAGCTGAGATGGGGGGTGGGGGAACCGTGAATGGATATGTCGGGAACTCTTAAGAAACATAGTTATATTGCATGCAGTTTACAAGGTATATAATATTTTGTTGCTAATTTATGTGTTGAGATTGTGAAAAAATAACAGTGGGGGGTCAAGGCAAAGAGCTGATTCGCTCTAAGTGGTCGGTGGTTTACAGTGGCATGCGAAAGGTGGGAGATTAGAAAACCCTGATAGAAAAACAATTGTGTGACAACCTTATTCTCAGAATACATTCTTGTGTTATGTGTGTTTTTGTATTGTTAGTAGTGAGTATAAACTGGGCTATCAAATTTTTTTTCTCTAGATCGGGCATCTTAAAGGGTAAATTACGCCTACTAAAGCAGTCAGATAAAAGCTGTACCTTTTGTGTAAAAGCTTCCAGCAGAATCTGTCTGTTTTTACTTTCTCTTACTTCTTGTAAGAGGAAGTATTTTAATCGTGTAATATTTTCGATATCAAGTTTTCACCGGAAATAGATGATTAGAGGTCCCCTGAGTTCAAAAAAGTGATTTTTTTTAAAAAAATGGTATATGCATTATTTGTGTGGATGTGTAAATGTAATTATGTGAACAGCATAGCTCAAAAAGAAAAACATCGCAGAATAGTGGCCATCTACCCAGATTAGATCAATCATACGCTGACCTAGAGATGAAATATTAGTGAATTGGGCAGGATTGTCATAATCTTCCATTTATCAATAGAAAACAATTAAATTTCATAAATCCTGTTTATAATTTTCCTTTCTTATTACAAAAGTTACCACTTGTGGAATGTACAGGTGTCAGTTACGGATCATTAAGTAAATCATCATTGAAACATATAAAGTGCAATTAAACTCACCTCCGATTAAATTATATACAAGAGTGTGAAACCATAATTTGCTGTAAAGTTTATCGAATGTAAAGTCTAATTTAGCATCAAAATCAATATTTGGTCTGAAGTAAACCAAAATTAGGAATATGAAGGAGTAAGACTTTAAACTAACTTTACAAATAATACTACACTAAGTAGCTATTAATGAAATTAGAATGTTATGACTTCAATATTTGTAATAATCTTTCATAACATCAATATAGCAATAAAATAAACTTCAGCAAACATAATACCACTGATAAATATTAACCTTTCTTTAAACTAAAATTCTATAACCTTTTCTTTAAGGATAACCTTCTTGTTTTCATTAAATAGAACAAATTCTCCGGAATTTTATATTTTTTTCTTTTCTTTAAATAATTTTGGTAATGGCAGACATATTTAATGGGAGAGTAAATTTTCGTTGAGTTGTGCGAAACTGTGTAAATAGTTCGTGTGTAAAACCTGAACTCGAGGTGTAAAAAGTCTCTCATGCACAATAAATAGTTCTATTTTTCCAGAGAAACTCCTAAACATATATTTATACCAATATCTCAATCTCGTAAACTTCATAGAACCGCTAATATTCTGTTACAGAGTAGTAGATTAATTTTAAACGTGCCTCTTGCTCATTCCGCTACCAAATTGCAATTAATTTAATTTTCTTTCCCACCATAGTCTGACTGATGTAAGTAATAATCTGATTGACAGACTAACATCTATTCATGAGTTTTTTTTTTATTAATGACGATTTTGTGTGTGAATGTTTTTTTTAATTTAATGCACGTCAACATCAGAGGTCATTGGCACCCAGAGCAAGCCGGTATCCGGGCAGAATCCTGTCATTATAGACAACATCGCCCACCACCAGACTGTGAGCTATAGTGGCCCCTAGGGCGAGAAAATCTGAGGGCAGCACTAAGGATTCATACCCAGGATCTCCGCATTACAAGTCTAGTGAGAATTTTGATAGTATTACTAATTAATATAGATCTATTGTCGCTTCCAAGCTGCACAGTAATGTGATGTACTCCTAGAGAAATTCTGTTATTCTACATTTTAATTTTCTTCCTCACTCCTAGTAAATAATATTTAACAAAAAATTCAATAAATTTCCAAAAATAAACAAAGAAATAAAGACATTAATTTCATTACTTACCTGACATTCATATGTGCCGTTATCCCTCTTCTGGACGTATTTAATTTGAAGTGTCCAATCGTCTGAACCTTCCGAATGGAGTACTTGAAATCTTTCGTCGTTAGTGTAAGTGAACACACCGGACGTTAATATATGCCAATCCCGGCGGCGAACCCAGGTAATCTACAATTTGAACAAAAAGAAAAAAATCAATTGATTAATTTTTTTATTATTTAAAGATACAGGTAATGAGGTGGTACAACCTGCAAAGTATACGGATAACATTAATGATGTAAAAATTTACGGTGATTGATGTAAGAAGAATTTTGAACAAGATTTTCCCAAAATTTATTGGGAATAAGATGAAGAAGGAATACCTAAAAATAGGATGAAAGGCGGATTTGAAGGATGATGTAGGTTAAGTTAATGGAGCAATGAATTCGTTTTGCATGACATCAAGAATATCATGGATGGATGGTTCCAGAACCAGTGCTGGAGTACTTGGCCAATGGTCTCAACACTGAGACCCAAAGGGCATTTTTTGCAGCACCTTCCAGTTAGAAATTCAGAAGTTTGCAAACTCTAAGGAAACTATTGAAACTAGGAAATTAGGTGCATTTCCGACAGTTACCATTAGGCACTGAATTCATTAGCCATCAGTTCGAAAATAGTTGGGGACAATAGTCTAGGCAAAGATAATGATTTAAGCAACAATGTTGACAAGAATTACCCTCACTTTTGGGAACCAAATCATGTTGGAGTGGACGGGTAACAAGTTGGCCGACAACGTGGCAAACTTCCTTAATGACGCGAAACGCTCTACATCTTTCCAAGAAAAACTTGCGAGGAGGGGGAGCTATTAAGAAAGTAGCTTTTTCTGCGAGCAATGCAGACTGGGAGGATATCTGAAAAAGAAAAACGGATGTTGCTTTCAGATCTCCTGGGGAGATGGTCCTCCATCGTGGAGAATACTCCATTGCATTTACTGATGAAATGTGATGTTATTCTTCAGAGAAAGTTTTCAGTAGCCTGGATGGGCTTCGCAGGTATAGGGGAAGCTATATCTTCCCTAGATCCTTTCCTGGTGTTATTGACTGAGAGTATTCTCATCTAGAAGAGGATACTAGATATTCAGGGTTACTGAGCACTACAACCCCGGAAGATGAAGAATTCTTTGTTAAGAAGAAAGTTTGCAAAGAATATCTACTGTTGTTGCAAATGACATAAAAAGGTTCATGCTTATCTTTGCTTATCTTTGGAAGATAAGAAGTGAGCACCCATCAAGATCCTGAGGAAATTAGCGCTTTGTTTTTCTTAAAAAGTTTTGAACAAAATCATTTCTAAATATTTTTATCAATAAATCTTGTTTTTTAAAAAAAGGACATATACTGTTTACAAAAAGGAAGCACAATAAATTGTAAGTTTAGACATTAAAATGGAATTCGGAAATGATCTATCTTGGAAAAGTTATGACCTCCATTTTTTCTTTTAAAAAAGAAATAAAAATAGGAAAAAGTATTTACAATAGAAAAGAAGACCATAATATATTGTCAACATTATTTTACAATAATAAGGTTGATTGCATGACTGGATTTGCATCGGAATCATCCAGTTTCAGATGTTCAGCAAGTGTGTTCTCTTAGATCAGGATAAACCTCTTAGTCTAAGAAAATATCGGAGAGAAGAAATATAAGTTGCTTTAAAATACTTTAGAATACTTTAAAAAATCAACGATTCTTAACCTGGAGTGAGAGAAAGCATTTCTGGGGATGCGATTGGTAGATTTCTAACATATTTGTAGATTTTAAACAATTAAATAATTTCCTGAAGTTGGCTACATCAAGCAATAACTATATACGAGTATTTTTAACTAGTTAGTCACTGTTATGAGGAAGTATTACGATCGTGCCAGAATTTCGCTGAGAGTATGACAAAAAATGTTTTTTAGAGAATGATCTGTATGTATATATATGAACAAAATATCTCAAAAATGAAAAGTCGCAGGAAGAAGATCAATTTAAAAAAAAGAAAAGAGAAGATTTTAGATAGTTTGTGGCGTTAAATTTCAAATAGACAGTGTGGGTTTTATATAATTAGCGCGCTCTTCACTTCCTTACCTATTTGAGTTGGCAGTTGATATTTGCCCTCTCTCCCAAACAGGTTTATATTTAGGTTTAGACAAATGGGCAAAATTTGAGGTTTATAGATAAGGAATCATGTTATTTATAATTTACTAACAAGACAAAGATGTGTGAGTGTTTGACGCCAGCTTTTTTTCTATCTAGGTGTACTGTCACAACGCAAGTCTCCATCTATAGTGTATAATGTTGTACCAGAGTGGAAGTAAAAATTAATGAGTCTTAAGTCTTTAGCCACTTTTTAAAGCCTTAAATCAACAACATATTCATTTGGAATAATTTCGAACGTGCATCCAAAATGCAATCTCTCTTAACCGTCATTGCTGAACAAACTTCAATAATTCATTTACACCACTTCCTATAACAACTTCAATTTAACTCAAAGTTTGGAATTATATAATTATATTAATTACACCTAGAGGGGATGATTCTACTTAGTTCTATTTGAGAGGGAAGTTCAAACGGAAAATTGATTTTATGAAAGTTCTAAGGGAACTGGCACGTTTAGGCATTAGAAATGTCATTTCTGTGTTATTTATGCTCCCACCAGCTATTTAGCAACGAAAGCAATTAGATCGTGAACTATTTATTGCATAAGCGAAAGTTATATGGGTGTTTCATGCTTGACTTCTTTTTAAAACATAATTGCTCTAAACACTATAATATAGCTCTTGTTATTTCCTATACAATATTGGATATTATAATATATTAAGAACAGACATTTTACTAAAATAGAAAAAAAGACGTAAAGAGGTGGAAGTGCAGCACACCTGAATACCCAAAAATTAATTTTCCAGAAAAATATTTTAAATACAATTAATTTTCCCAATGACGTCTTCAGAAATCTTCGCATCCTTCAGGGTCATACCTCCCCTCCTCTGAAGTTCCTACTTAGTTGGTTGACTTTTGCTATTAAGCGCAAACAAATTTACACTGTAAACTGGGCAGGCAAAAATTCAAATATTTTCCTCTAAATTGCTATTTCAGTTTATTATACAATTTCGCCAACTAAATAATATTAATTATAATTAAATTATGTGACCCGAAATTGTGTGTTTGAAGAAAAACCGTTTGACCGGAAGTGTGCGTTTTTAGCAGACAGTATCTTTCAGTTATCTGCTATTTTCTCTTAAATGGCTCCAACGATTTTCTTTAAACTATTTATATGATATACACATATAAAGAGCTACAATTTTTATTTGAAACTTTTCTCCGGATAAAATAATTTAAGGCGGCTTTTGGGGAAGAGGTGGAGTTAGGCTTTCCTCGAGTTCCAAGAAAATTAGTAAACCGAAAGTGCGTTTTCACTGTTATTTTTTTTAGTTTTGGCTATTTTCTCCATAAAACCGGACGAATTTTATTCGATTTAGTATACTAACTATGAATATCCAGATTTTTTTTTATATATACTTTATTATATTTTATTATTTATGGTAAAAGTGTGCAATATAAATTATGTGGCGGGGAATAAGTTGTCAGCATTACTTGTGGGTTGTTTGCGCAAGCGCAGAAATGCCGTAAACGTGAAACAAATGAACTACAACAGTCATATGTTTATTGTTGATTACGCCATGGATTTGCACGTGGTAAGAAGAAGAGTGTATTTTTTTTATGTATCACGTCATGTACGTGATACTTACTGAGAGTCATATAATATGACGTATTTGTGGTGTAAGTGCGTGTCATAGAGATTCTTTGTTTCTTTGCCAGCGCCACCATTGTGAAAGGTTTGTAAAAATTGTGGAGGGAGGAAATAAAAAATGAAAAGTTATTTACCATCAACCGTCACACATTTTCTAGGCCCTTAGGCTCTACAATTTTTTCCCCAATTTTGCTCACTTACAGTTCAAATAACTAGCCGAGAAAAATCCAGTTGTAGAAAATTGGAAAATGCTTGGTAACTCAAATTAACTGGGAAGGTAGCAAACGTGATATGGTTGTGTGATCAAGGGCATCCTCCTATTTTCTACTCTTTCCTGTTTCAAAGACTCTTCTTAATAGTGAGTCTTCCGCAAAATGAAAGAAGGAGATGAAGAAGAGGAAGAAAATAATACAAAAGTTCATTGCGCAAGCGTTCTGAGAATCTGTCTGCTACCCCGCTCTCACTCTCTTGTTTCGTCATCCATATCCGCTCACCACCATTTGCTTCTCCTCGCCGTATTGTTACAAAACTGGTTTCAGGTAAGGTAGTTTTTCTCTCATGGAGAAAGGAGAACTCTTGGATAAAAATGGTACGCGTAGAACAAGCGTTAAACGAGCGTACGACTTCCGCTCCTGTCCACACCGCATTTTCCCTATATCCCCCTCCCATCATGTTCTCGGAGACTACGATGTTTGAACGTTGTAATAACCTCCACAGTTTACAAACACTAGTGTTGGTTTGCCAACTCCTGTTTTCTCGCAATCTACTTTAATGTGTGTGTGTGTGTGTGTGTGTGTGTGTGTGTCTCTCTTTAACAAAAACTCACCAAGCTGTTCGCCTTGGTTCCCTTTCTACGCCCGCCCACAGCGGAGGCTTTAAGCTACATCGTATAATTGGCACCGCCCCCAGCCACACTCGCCCAGTCACCAGTCTAACACATTCCTTCCAGATCCTATTGTCTTAGTTTTCGCTGACTAGTTTTGACATTTCATTAGTATTTTTACTTTCTACCGACTTTTTTTTTTTTTAACAGGATTACCAGGTGAAAATTGTGCGGTTTTCCTCTTGGCAAAGTCGTGAACTCATTCACCACCCCCAATCAGCTCCTTCGTACAATGTTTCTGAATTTCCTTTCCCTCTTCAGCCCTTGTTTTCTTTGTTTTTCCTTGATTGAAATGTAATTTCGTTCATTTATTGCTAATGTTCCTTGCTCTTTTCTTCCGACTCCACTTAAATCTTTTATGGTCAACTCAATCTTGTAAGACGTGGTTGGACATATCCTACCATACTTTCTTTGTTATGAGGGTTGATAATTATTTGCAAAATGTAATGCATTCCATATTTTTTTTTTAGCTATCGAATGCTGCAGTCTTCGATTTCCTCTGCAGAACTTTGTACTTCTTTTCACACATAATATACAACCGCCACGCTTCTACAGCCTTACAGAACCTTCATCTCCTTCAAAAACTTGCACCAGCTGTAACATCCAAAGCATTTATCCACTATTGAGGCATACCTTAATCCTGGCGGAAGCTCTTTCCTGCATCCTGGTTACTGTACCGAAACTTTATTATTCATGCTCTGCACTTTACACCACGCTAACCCACTATTCTTTTTGACTCTGATCGTCTTTACATAGCTACAAAAATGACCTTCCTATCTAAGTTTATTAATTTATTATGCAGCGCAAAAAAGAATGGGCCTTTATAAAGCCATTACTTTTAGTTTTCTACTTTTCTCACAAAATTCCTCTTCAAATTTAAATTTGATATTAAAAAAAAAATATCTATCTTCTTTTCACTCGAAGCTATAATATTATTAATATAGGTTTTACAAGAGTGTTTTTTCCCCGAAGGGGAAAGACATTTCTAAAGGGATCATGTCGTTCCGGCAGTTATCTCCAGCCTAACAATACGAACAAAACCTGCGCTCTCACCAGCAACCAGTATACAATACACTTGGAGCCTGCAGAGATGTGCAACTAGTTGGGTTTCGCATGTTCTCAAGGCAATTCTAGCTCATTGCCATATTTACTTACATTCACCTTGTGGACTGAACTCGTATATAGAACACTAAGACCAAATAAGCCAAAATAGATCTTTTAAGGACGTAGTGGGGAATTCTTAAGTTTAGCTCTTGGAAATTACTTTAGAAAATGCTTTAGAACCAACAAAGTAGCTCCTATTCGATGCTAGTATTCATCTATTTATTTCACAGGCAATAATACAGAGGGAGAAGATCTTCTGAAAATGTGCCAAGATAGACAGAACCTTCTACACTTGTACCCTTTCTAGATATAATTCTTTAACTGATATTTGGGCCTACGCTGCGGAAAACTCAGAGATTTTGAGAGATGAATGGCTGCTTCATTTCCTGGACCCCGACAAGGTTTTCGGATTCATCCTTCATCATGATGTCTTGGAAACACCGTCAGATCATCGATTAGTACAATGCAAATTCAGGACACTACTTCCTGGCACTCACAGTATATCCCTAAAGGACCGTTCCAGTTTATACGATCTGTATAATGTTAATTAGAAAATTCAATTTGGAAAAAAAAATCGCTTGAATGGAAATGGGACTTTACTGAACAGTTTTTTTTTAATTTAGTTTTCTTCATAAAGTTTTTCTTTCATTTTCTTCATAAAGACATCAATCAACGGGTTTCACAACGCTTGGATACTACCACACAGAGACCTAGCACTTTTGTCTGCACTTTAAAAAAAAAAAAAAATTATTTCTAGAGCTGAAATGTTCCAAAAATGTCGTTTAATTTAAATTCTCCCAATACTATAAAATTATAGACAACCAAAAGCGTTTGGTAAAAACTGTAAGTTTGAAAAAACTTGTTAATTATAGTAAGAGAAAGTCGTATGAGTGTTTCATCATAACTTTTTAGACATGTTAAAATAATAAAACTAAAATTAATAAAAAGTTTCCCGGATGGTGCGACAACTACGATTTTTAGGGATTTGTTCAGGAAGAGAAGGGTCCTGCAGAAAAAATATAGAGATTAGTAGAGTAGAGTGCGCGACGTATAAAAAAAAGGGAATAAAGGTACACCATACTACTAGTAAGAAGTGTGGTGTGGAGGGGATCCCCAATACACCTTGTAGAACTTCCGTAGGACATGATTGTAATCGATTCTTTCTTTTACTATTACTTCTTCTACAGTGTCAGTGTCGCCAACGGTACACATTCACTTCTATATGGCCACAGCCTTCTGGAATCTTAAAAGTTTTGAGAGTATATATATATCTATATATTACTATTGTCCAGGGAGCATTGTCTTTATACTACTCTTTCCAGTATATGAGTTTTTCATCTATTTTTTGTATGTTTCAATTTTCCCAATAGTTAATGTTGCCCATGGCATCTGTATGCCACATATTGGACCAATAACTTTTTATATTTTTAACCACTCCACGTTCTTTGTTTTATTTTCCGGTTTCATTATACATTAATATTTTTATCTTTGGCCGTTTATCCATCTGAGCTAACCAATCGGATTTATCTGTATTTTATCTTATTTATTGTCTTGATGAATTTTTATTTCGCTTGAAGTACTCCTGGTAAGAGGAAGTATTGTAACCGTGTCAAATTTTTTATATCAAGTTTTCACAAAAAATACACGTTTTGAAGGTTTCTGAGTCCGACAATGTAGTTGCTTAAAAAAGGATCTGTATATAGATATATAGTAAATGTAGATCATAGAAAAGCTAGCAAGGTTTCTCTATCCTGAAAATGTATTTTTGAATTATACTGTTTTCCAGAATCAATAACTGAAAATAAAATAGTATAGAGACCTTTCAAACAGACTTAGGTAAGATAAGAAATGGCAGCGAAGTAAGAACTCTCAAAATGTAGTGGCATTTTTCTTGAATGTGTTATGGATCGTCTTTCGCCTTGAAATGCCTTCCTACCATTAGCTCTTGGAAGGTGTAATCTAAGAAGCATAACTGGGCATTAGAAGGAGAAGTTAAAGAGAGCAAGAGATGGTCTAGTCGTCTGTAAAAAAGGATGCCTTATTTTCACTCACACTTATTGGTTTTACTGTGATGGGTTGAGGATATACACAAGTCCACACTTTGATAACAACTGTATTATTAATATTAAGTAATACATACTAGTTACATTAGGGTGGGGATAACCCTTACATCTCCCTTTTTTTTCTTTTTTTTTAATGAAAAGGCTACATATGTAATAATTATTAAGACAAAACTTTTAAAACAAACAAAAAGATTACTGGATTAAATTTAACTAAAAAAATCAATTAACTTTAAAATTCTTCTAATTTTTTTTTTTTTAATAACACTAAATTTTAAACAAAATTGTCTAAACTCTTTCATCACTATTTACTATCACAAGCTATCATCACTATTCGAACTATCATTTCTTGGTTTGCTGTCCTTTTTTCTATTTTGAAGATTTCTTTTTCTTTGGAGTCTGTGGTTGCCAGGGTGGCGGCTGTCGAACTGGGCGTCCACTAGAGATAGTCGCTGGTGGATGGAATACTTCGCCTACCGATTCATCTGCAATCTCTTCAGTCTCCTCAACTTGATTACTTTGTTCTACTTCTTTCTTTTTCTCGTGTTCAATCTCTGAATTCTGAGGTTTAATTTGTTCTTCACTGGCTTGTTCAGGTTGTTCATCTAACATTTTTTCTTCTATTAAATTTGGAATTCCCTTTAAAAATCTTCTATTTCGTATAAGCATTCTTCCTTCTCCGAGTTGAACTTTATAAGTTCTTGGTGTCTCATGCTTTGATTTTATGTGTCCAGGAACCCATTCTCGTTTTCTCTGTACCATTACTCTTTGTTTATGCTCTAATGATGGTAATGCCCGTGAGCCTTTGTCATAATACATTTTTAGTAATTTCTTTTTGTGTATAATTTTGTGGTGGGTATCCTTAATAGGTATTATCTGAGGTATCAGTTTATTTGTGTGTATAGGTAAGTTATCCTTAAGTCTTCTAGACATCAGCAGTTCCGAAGGAGATCTCATGTCTCCAATTGGCGTATTTCTGTATTGTAATAATGCCAAATACCGATCATTATTGTTTCTGTACGCTTTTTTTAATATATTTTTGACAGTTTGTATTGCTCTTTCTACCATACCGTTTGATTGGGCATACGTAGGGCTGGTTATAGTGTGTTTAAAATCCCAGCTTTTAGAGAAACATTTAAATTCGTAAGCAGTGAATTGAGAACCACCATCTGTGATAATAATGTCTGGAATACCATGTCGAGCCATTATAGATTTTAAATGCATAATGACAGTAGCGCTGTCTAATTGTTGTAAAAGAGCTATTTCCACAAATTTAGAAAAATACTCTATAACCAGTAAGTAATGTTTATTAGCTAAGAAAAATATATCACATCCCAATTTTTGCCATGGTCTTATTGGAATTTCATGGGGAATCATGGGTTTTTTCTTGTTTGAATTTCTAAAAGTTAGACAACTGTCACATTCATCAATTAAATCATCTATCTGTTTAGTCATTCCTGGCCAAAACATACTCTCTTTTGCAAGAGATTTGGTTCTCTCTCTGCCTTGGTGACTTTGATGTAGTCTATTTAACATACTTCTTCTCAATTTTGTTGGAATTATTATACGATCAAATTTATATTACAGATTATTCATTTCGGTTAGCTCCTCTTTATATTTATAATACATCCTCAAGTTTTCAGGTACTTGCTGAATTTTAGACGGCCATCCATTTCTAATTATCTCTGAAAGAAGTCTCATATCTGGATCTTCTGCTGTTTCTTTTTTAATTATTTTTAAAGTGTGGTTGTCTATATTTTCTAATTTGGTAATCAAACATATCTGTGCTTCTATATCTGTATCTGTGATTTTGTCAAAACTTGATTGTTCTTCCTCCGAAATATTTTCGTCAGTATTTCTAGATAGGGCATCTGCGATATGTAAGTATTTCCCTGGAACGTATTTTAACTTTATATTAAAAAGTTGAAGCTTGATTAACATTCTCTGTAGACGAACTGGGCACTGATGAAGAGGTTTTTTAAAGATGGCTAAAAGAGGACGATGATCTGTTTCCACTTCCACTTCTTTGCCAAAAATATATTGCTCAAATCTTGTAATACCAAATAGAATTGCCAAACATTCCTTTTCTATTTGTGCATAACCTTTTTGTTGATCGTTTAAAGATTTTGAAGCGTAGCAACATGGAAGATTGTTCTGTAGTAAACAGGCACCTGATCCAGACTGTGAGCTGTCTACTGATATCTTACATGGTTTGTTAACGTCATAGTATTGTAATACAGGAGCTTGTGTTAACAATTGTTTTATTTTGTTAATAGCATCTTCACATTTCTGATTCCATTCCCAAATTATATTTTCTCTGATAATACTTCTTAAAGGTTCCGTAATTGATGATAAGTGAGGAATAAATCGAGATACATAATTAACCATGCCTAACCATTGTTGTACTTCTTTTTTATTGGTAGGTCTTTTCATCTGAAGTAATGCTTTTATCCTTGACTCTTGTGGCTTCATACCATTATCAGTAAACGTATGTCCTAAGTAGTTAATTTCTTTAAGATAGAATTGGCACTTTTCTTTATTATAAGTAATGTTTTCTTCTCGTGCTTTATCTAAAACTTTTTTGAGAACGATGTCGTGCAATTCTTTATTTTTACCATGAATTATAATATCATCCATGTAGACTTCACAACCCTCTATTTTAAATATAGACTGAAATTTTTTCTTAAAATCTTCTGGAGCTGATTTCAATCCAAAGGTAGTCGTAGATAACGCCAACGTCCAAAGGGGGTATTAAAAGTACATAACTTCGAACTTTCTTCATCCAGTGGTATCTGCCAGAATCCATTTGATGCATCCAGAGATGAAAAAACTGTTGAACCCGAGAGTTTACTAGCAATTTCTTCAATTGTTGGAAGTTGATGATGTTCTCTAAGTATTGCTCGATTTAGGTCCTTGGGATTCATACACATTCTTATGTCCCCATTTGGTTTTCTTACCAAGACAATCGAGTTAACCCACAGCGTTGGTTCTTCAACTTTTTTTATTATTTCAAGGTAGGTCAATCTTTGTCTCAATTTTTCATGTAGTGGTAGAGGAGTTTTCCTTGCTGGATGAATTATTGGGCTTATATTGGGATCTAAAGTGATATGGTACTTATTTTTAAAGCAACCAATTCCTTCAAATCTATCATTATATAATTTTATAATTTTTTCTGAGTCAGATGATTCTAAAATATTTACTCGTTTAATCAAATTTAGTTTTTTGCATGCATCCAAACCCAGAATTGAAGGACAATTTGTATCTACAATGAAAAATTCTAAGACATGATTATTTTGATTATGTGTATCTGTTAAATTGCCCTTTCCTTTAACAGTTAATTTTTCTCCTGAAAATGTACTTAATTTTACAGCTGACCGTCTTATTGGAGTTTCTTTTAAATTTAAAGAATAATAAACTTTTAAACTTATAATATTAGCCATTGCGCCAGTGTCAAGTTTGAATATAATTGGATGTTTGTGATTAATACTAATTTTAGTTGACCATTCTTCTTTATTACTATTAGTTTCTAAGTGACCTATAAAATAATTATTTTCCTCTTCTAAACATTCAGTTTCAATATTGTATATTTTACGTAAACGGCTAAAACAATATTTTGAAAAATGCCCCTTCTTTTTACAGTAATTGCAAATTGAATTATACGCTGGACATTTATTGTCATGGATACGGCCACAACGCCTACAGTGCGAGCTAGTGCTGTATTGTTGGTGTAGTTGTGTATTAGAATTAGTGTTTTTGAACTCAGTACCTAACTGTACATTACCTTTTGTTCGTAACACCTTGTTATTTGTAGAATTTCTAACATTTGTTATTGATTTTATTTGATTAATTTCAAAACAGTTACTACTATGTTCTCCTTGTTTTTTTATTTTTTCTGATTGTTGTTTTGATTTTTCTATGGACTGAGCTATTTTTAACGTTTCTTCAAGATCTTTATCATCTAGTTCTAGTAACCTTTCCCTAATTTTATCATCTTTGATTCCACAGATAAAAATACTTTTTATAAGATCATTTTTTAAATGTTGAAATTCACAATTAATGGCTTGGTTTTTTAAACTTGTTAAATAATGTTCCAAACTCTCCCCATCTTTTTGTTTTCTTGTAAAGAAATTATGACGCTCAAACTCCAAATTCTTTTTTGGTTTAAAATAATCATCAAAAGCTTTAATTAAAAAAGACAATTTGTTCATTTCTGCCTCTGAGAAGGTAAATGTATTAAAAATTCTTAAACCTTCGTCGCCTATAAAATAAAGTAGTTGTGCACATTGAGTGCTTTCGTCCTTTTTGTTGGTCTCTGTGGCCAAGAGATAATTGTGAAATTTCTGTTTCCAGAAATCCCAATTTGCTGATAAATTACCGGACATATTCATTGGAGATAAGCTATTTGATGTCATTTTATTTATATTTATTTGTATTTCTTATTTTATTTAAATATATAAAATACAAAAAGTTCAACTTACAGCATAAGTTCATTAAAACGACTGCGCCATGTGATGGGTTGAGGATATACACAAGTCCACACTTTGATAACAACTGTATTATTAATATTAAGTAATACATACTAGTTACATTAGGGTGGGGATAACCCTACAGTTACCGCTCAACCATCAGCGTTAAACGGACTATCGTCTCCATAGCCGTCACTTATAGTGAGTCGGTCAGTCTCTATCACGCTACTTGTTACTCTTAAGGATACCCCACACCGACGCGAAACATTCGCTGTCGCGGTGGAAACGGAACCGCAGCGGAACAATAGATGCGGCAGTCTATGCATGTATTCAAACTGGGTGATGCGATTTCGCAACGACCGCGGTAGTACAGCGTCGTTTCACTCCAACGCTGCATGCAGAGTTTTTCCGCTGCCGCTGTTTTTCGCCGGTTTGGAATTGTTAAAAATGGTGTTTTCCACGGGGAAGCTGATCGAAACAGTGAAAAACTATCCTATAATTTATGATCTTTCGCAAGAAGAATACAAAAATGTAAGAAAAAAGGACAAAATTTGTGACAGTATAGGGTTAGATTTGGGAGAAAGAGGTAAGTTTATTATATTTTTACATATATTTTTTTGACTTTTTGAATTTTCCTATATATATATAAAAATGTAATGAAAATATTCCTAGTACTTAAATATAGTAGGTGGATGGTAGTTATTAAAAAAATTGACGAACTTTTCACGTGTTTCAAATGCCAAGGAAATGGCAGGTCGTGGATCTCTAGGCAGGTCTTGGAATCCATTAAAATAATTTTTGGTAGAGTGTCGAAACAATCACTAAGGAAATGCAATATGGAAAGATCTAATATTCGCTCCCGCGTCGGTGTGGGCAAACTTGTTCCGCTGCCGCAACGCCAGGAAATTTTCCGCAGCGGAAAGTACGCATCCGCCGCGGCAGTGAATGTTTCGCGTCGGTGTGGGGATCCTTTATTCTAAACGGTAAACGGTGTTCAGTAAAACTAAGAATCTCAATCTATGTTTTTCTATTCTGTTCAACCCCCCAAAGATCCGCTACAAATGCCCATTAGCTAAGATTATATTATTTTCTGATAAGAATAAGAATTTTTTTAAAAAAATTTTATTTGTGAGAAGGGAAACAGATTTTTTATTTAAACATGAAATAATATTTTCTGGTAACAGCATTTTTCATTTCCAAATTTTAGGAGATCTATGCAATCGCATACGACCAGGACCTAGATACCTATAAATATAGAAACGCTTGCAGTAATTTATCTCAATTTCTGTTATTTACTTCCATAAAAATCCATTTCACTATCCAATTCCTCCCACCCACCCCCAAAGAAGCATATACACATTCTGGTTAGAGCCTTAATTTCTTTGGGTCCTGTTATGCCAGTTTAATTGGTCAACACTGCTAAACTGATACATCTTTTATAAAGCCAATAATTTCCGGCTTTCAAAATATCTAATTTGGATTTATGATTCAGGGATGGTTAATGTCAGGCCCAAATGGATATTTATAAAGGGAAAGTTTATATATTTCTCGTAACGCTATCTTGTTATCCAGGAAGTTATTTTGGTGCTATATGGTTTGCAAAAAGTAATATCGGCAATGGTTAAGTATTTAGCAATTGTTACTGTGAACTACCGAGATTCTAGGGGATAGCGAGATGTAGCAGTATGAGATAATGGATGATGAAGTGTTCCATTGCCGATATCTTTCCTTTCAACAGCGGGAGCAGCAGCCGTTTTACCACTTTCACATTAGCGATGATTTTTTTCTTCAGGCCCCGCATCACGAAGAATTTTAAGGCACTGCCTCACAAAATCAATGCCTATTGGCTATTATGTCATGCGGATTAGCGGATCATTTGTTAGTTTCCGAATCTATTCTAGACAACAAAACTAATTTCGGACAATTTGATTGGAAAGATGCGGGAGGGATGCCCTTAATCAAATTAGGGGTGGTGATATCAGAAACAGTCTCTTCTAACCAATGAGATGTAGTAAAGTTTTTATAGAACTAATTGGTGCATCTTGTCTGTCAGTCGTCGTAAAAAACTTAATGAATTGCTTCGCACGCCTGCTGGTCACTTAAGACTTTCGAATTACAAGTTAATCAGCAATTGTTTCTTTTTATCTAATTATTTATTTATTCATTTTTATATTTTATTTTCTCTTACTCCTAGTAAGAGGAAATATTGCTATCGTGCCAAAATTTTCGAAATTGAGTTTCCAACGGAAATATATGTTTTGAAGTCCTCAGGACACGAAAAATTTTTTTAAGCGAATGTTCTATATATGAACAATTTATGAACAAAAACGAAAAATTGCAGGAAGCTCGAATTTCCTATTTCTATTCCGTACTATCACCGCATCTACTCAAAGGTTCGGACAAAATCCACCAACCGGAAGTGCCGCTTTACTGAATGGTTTTTTTTGTTGTTGCAATTTTCTCGTAAACAGTAGCATCGATTTTCTCTAAATTTCGTACACAATCTATAGAATACCTATAGCTTTTATTTGAAACGTTTTTCCAAGGAAATTGAATTTTTTGGAATTGTTCTTGGGGAACAGTAACGTTAAACTCTCCTATAAGGTACCACTTACCGCTTAGGTAATATTAACGTATGTTAGAATTCCAAATTTGGAGAAAATCGGGAACACAACTTTACGGCTTAGGTTTTTGAGTTTTTATGGAATTATTTTGAAAATATCTCTAACGATTTCTTTTAAACCTGGAATCCTAACTGCATGATATAAACCTAGAATCCGAAGAGATGGATTTAAAGCACAGAGAGAGACACACAAAAATTGAGAGTCTTAGTCGCTACTTAGGCCAGACAAGAGTGGGAGACCCTGTTTATATACAGCAGCGCTAGCCCTGTAGGGGATAGTCTTTTGAACAGTTGTTACAGCAGTTACAACGCGTCAACAACCAACTACTACATTTCTCTTCACTCACTCTAAATCTCTCACTGCCAATTTCTCATTAAGTGTAAAGTCTTGGCAGTTTGTGTTACTTTTGTGATTATACAGTGTTCAGCAATACTTCCAGTTTATTTATCTTTCAAACCCAATTCTCTCCTTCTCATTCTCATGATACCTATCACTTTTATTTGATAGTTTTGCTAAATTTGTGGCCCTAAATTATAGATATATGGGGACGATTCAATGTTATTAGCGAGCTTTTCACTTACCCATCTGCCGGTAGGTTGATCTGCCGCCCCCACCAACACTTTAATAATTATGTTAGGACGAATGGCAAAATTCGAAGCTTCAAAGTAAATTTGTCATTTTCAGGGAGTAACAAGATGTCGTGTGAGTTTTACACAACAGGTTCTTTCTATCTCTTTCCATTCCACTTTGAGATCGCCCCATTTTTTTAATTTTTTTTTTATATAAATATATAAAATAGGTCGCGTATCAGTTTTCTCTTGCCCCACAAAAAACTAGATATTATTAGTTTCGTTGAGAATTATTCGGAAAAAATAATAATTGAGAAAAAAATAGCAAAATAAAGATACTAGTAGTTTATCCGTTTTTATTTTATGTCTACAGTACATATATATATATAGTTTTTTCCATTTTGGTAAAATATTGCTGAGAAAAGAAAACTATGATAAGAAATACTTTATTGCATGAAAAGGTTTAAAGGAGATTTTCCTTGACAGGTTTCTAAAATAAGAAAAAGGTTTTTCCTTCCTTCCTATCTATCACAATCTGCAATAAATACATATACGAGTATTTATATATAAAATAGAGAGTGTGTTGGCTGAACTGCTTTATATGTTTTATATTTATGGAAAAGAGTCCATTTTAGGTTTTTATTTTGAAATTCTACTGAAAGATGACGC
Organism: Triatoma infestans; assembly: GCA_011037195.1. Lineage (NCBI taxonomy): Eukaryota > Metazoa > Arthropoda > Insecta > Hemiptera > Reduviidae > Triatoma > Triatoma infestans. The sequence goes on from JAAEAF010009777.1 coordinate 26,723, forward strand.
TACTGTTGTTTTCTTCTTTTTTTTCTTTCACATCACTCGTTATATATTATTTATGAAATTGTAATAGTAAGTGTACAATGGGTTAGTATGGATGAGTATGTGTTTTTTTGGTGGTGAGTTTGGAGTCTACTTGCGGGTTCGTTAAACCCAAACAGATTGAATACATCAATAGGGAAATGTTAAACTGCGCTACAAAATAGATACGTCCTTCTAACAACATGATTCAACGTGACAAATGTGTCTCAATTAATTTATACCATTAGCACAATAAATTAAGTGTTTGTAGCGACAGTTGATGCTGCAGAAAATTTTTGGAGGTTCTCGGAGGGGGGGGAGCAACGTAAGCTTTCCTCTGAAGTAATATTATTGTATTATTTTATTAATACATTAGCAGTTTTGCTCTAATTTTCAATTAAGTTTGGAAAATCGGTTAACCGGAAGTGCGGACTTTACAGATTTATAACATCGAACTTTTTATTTTTTTTTTCATTTAATTTGAAAATTTACGCTGGTACGCTTTTTATTTATTTGCTGGTACCCTTGCGTGACCAGCAACAAGTAAATGAGATGACTCACAATAACCGGAATGGAGAAATCACCCAGTGGTGATCTCTCTGCACACTTCACGAGGTCACGAGGCCACTGCCGCCTCAGTCGTCGAGGTGGATTATCTGGAATGGCTGCTGAGGAAAGTTGGTGAATTAATGGATTGTGATGATGTGCGAGAAATTTGAGGGTATTGTATTTGGACCAGGTCACTTATAAATGGAATCTGGAGATCGGAATGTATTGCCACCTTAGAAACGTAAAACGGAGCATTGGTTACACAACGGAGTATTTTGGATTGTAGGGTTTTGAGGCGGTGGATGTTGGAACGCTTGGTTGAGCCCCATAACTCGAGTCCCTAAGTCCAAATTGCTATTTAAAGTTAGTTTTGAGCGCCTGTCTAGTAGTCGCTTGAGTAGGCTGTAACGTTTTTTTACTTCGTTTCGTTTCAGTCTTGTGTGGGGTTCCATGTCAGGCGTTTGTCTATATAGAGTCCTAGCCTCTATCAACGCATGGTAACAAGATGTGGTTCATATGAACGGGGGACAAATGGTACGTTTTAGAGTGAACGTTATATTTTTGGTTTTTTGGACATTAAACTTCATTCTCCATCTGCAAAACCATTTCTCTAGGGATTGCAAATGTTGCTGAAGATTACGTGTGCTTAGGACAGGATCGGGATGTGGGGATAGAATGGCTGCGTAGGTAAAGATATGAATGTTCGGATTGGTTGGAATGTCAGTTATGGTCCACATTCCATTATCTTTACGGAGGGGTGATGGTGCGTTTTTAAAGGAAATAATTCGTCGCGTTGTAGTCCAAAAAAAGTATGGAAGACATCATCAGTTGTTGAATCACCGTATATGCAAGCTCCGGAGTTCCTTTTGCCTATACGTTGGAGGTAGGCAGCAAAATACCCATGTCCAGAGAGGAGCTGGGTCAAGTAAAAATCTACCTCGCCATGCTTCCTTGAGGCCCATATGACGGGATCAGGAATGATTCTGGCGGTCCATCTGCCCCTGTTTTCATTTCTCCATCGCGTCCTCCAGGCTTCATTGAGCCAGACAGCAGCCTGTTTCTTGGCCTCGGAGCCTTCCAGGTCTCGCTGGTAAATATACCTGATCTGCCTTGCTCTTGCCATCAACACAGTCGGCACAACTCCTGCAATTACCATGGCCGCTACCCCTGAGACCGTTCGGTACGCACTGAAAAACTATAAATAACTGTCTCTTGCCCCACAAAAAACTAGATATTATTAGTTTCGTTGAGAATTATTCGGAAAAAATAATAATAGAGAAAAAAGTAGCAAAATAAAGATACTAGTAGTTTATCCGTTTTTATTTTATGTCTACAGTAACTATATATATAGTTTTTTCCATTTTGGTAAAATATTGCTGAGAAAAGAAAACTATGATAAGAAATACTTTATTGCATGAAAAGGTTTAAAGGAGATTTTCCTTGACAGGTTTCTAAAATAAGAAAAAGGTTTTTCCTTCCTTCCTATCTATCACAATCTGCAATAAATACATATACGAGTATTTATATATAATAATCCTTAAGGCTCCACGCCTCTGAACTCTGAGCAAAATTTTCTGGTGCCTAACAATTTCCATCTTCTCGGCCCAAATCATACAGCCGTACAACATAATTGAATTTATTGTGGACATCAGCAATCTTCTTTTGGTCGAGCAGGGCCCCCTGACGTTATTCATAACTCTGCTCAGCGCCGCAACTGTCCTTTCGGCTTTTGATGCTATGGTTTTGAGATGTTCTCTGAACGAAAGCCTTGAGTCCAGATGAAGACCTAAATATTTAACCGTTTTCTTGGTTCTGATCACTAATGGATCGACCACCATCGGTATCTCGGTCTCTATATTGTCTTGTCGTGACAAGCAAAATCTCCGTCTTTTCCGTAGCAAGGTCTAGACCATGTTCGCCTAACCATCCTTTTATTCGCCGCATCACCTGGTTCAGTCCAATTTGCGCTATGTCTGTAATATCCCTTGCTGAAATTACAGCAATAATATCATCAGCATAATATCAGGTGCGTGCCGAGAGGCATTTCCATACAAAGTATACCATCGTACGTAACATTCTATAGCTCCAATACGGATCCTTGCGCAACACACCTGTGATCTCTAACTGCCATCGACCATCCTGAGACTCACCTTTAAGCTTTCTCTTCCAGAGATTGCTGTGTATTAGCCTAAGAAGATATTTTGGAATTCGGAATTCTCTTTCCAGGGCCATTAGCGTGTCAGGCCACCTCGCCGAGTTAAAAGCATTCCTCACGTCGAGGGTCGCTATTAACACAATCGGCCTTGGATGTTGTCCACTTTGAGTTATCGTGCGGGCAGCACTCACTACCTCTTCGGTCGCGTTTATTGTAGACCGGCCTCTTTTAAATCCATGTTGATGTTCAGGAAGGTCACCAGCACTCCTAATCGCGTCGCATAATCGGGGTTTAATCATTCTTTCCAAAAGCTTACCAGCTGTATCCAAAATGCACAGTGGCCTATATGAAGAGGCCGATTTCATATCACTCTTTCCTTTGCTTATTAGCACCAAGGTTTGTATCTTCCAAGCCTTCGGGAAGGTACCTTCCAGTAGACATCGGTTGTACACCCTCAGCATCATCTGGGAGCAAACATTAGCCGCCAGTTTAAGAATCTCTGCTGGAATTCCGTCTGGTCCAGGGGCTTTATTATTCTTCAATAAACCCACTATTAATCATTTCTTCTGACGTAAACAGGGGTGCAGTCTCCGTGAGGTGTACTTCTTGCAAGCGAGCCCTCCCAGGTCGAGTTGGAAACAGTTTAGCGAAATATCCTTCGTCTGACTAGCGCCCAATTTTGGGATCGGCTTCTGCCAAATTTGCGCATTGAAATTTTGTACCCCCTACCCCAAGGATCCAAGTCATTCTCTCTGCATCATTCCTCCCATTTGAGACGCTTACTAATTGTGATGGCGTGTTTTAGTTCCCTTCTGGAGGCTTTATAATCGTTCAGCTCTGGTATAGTGCAACCACTGTTTCTTCTTCTAGCACTGGTTACCCTTCGTCTTATCCTAAAACATTTACGCCTTAATCGAGCAATTTCGTCTGTCTACCAGTATGTTGGTGTTCTATTACCTCGAAACCCAGTTTTCCTTGGCATTGCCGCATCGCAGGCTCTCTGAATACCAAGTATCATAGTGTCCGCAAGACTTTCGGCAGATCCATGATTCTCATCTTGGCCCGTTGTATCATGCTCCAGCATCAAAGTAAAAGCTGCTACATCTAATTTTGCTAGGTTCCAACGTAGCTTTTTTGATCCTATTCGTAAGTTATCAGCCCTATCAGATCCCGAACTTGATAAAAATTCAAAAAAGAGATACTGATGATCGCTGTTTATTCATTCAACACTCTCCAGTCTTTTAATCGGCACATCTTATTTTCAGATACCAGAGTAATATCTGGAATAGATCCTCTCTGTCTAGGTCTTCTAAACGTGGGGATATTACCAATGTTTGCCACCACCAGCCTTTGTCTCACTATCATATCCAAAATATACCTACCTCTGCTATCCAGATTAGTCATCCCCCAGTTCGGGGCTCTGGCATTAAAATCTCTTGCGAGTACCACATGTCCTTTCCACAATTGGATCGTGTCTTCCAGTTCGTCAATCTTATTCCGAAATGTTTGGATACCTTCGTTTGGAGTGTAATAACAGCTAACAAAATAAGTATTATCACACTTGATCCAAACAAAGCCTCGTCCTATCCCCGAGTCTTCTATAAATACCTTCCTGGTGTCAGATACCCAGATGGCTGCTGTATACCAAGTTGGACTGTCGCGGTCTTTATATTGCTCACTGATAATAAATAAATCAATCTCCCTATCTACCTTGATTTGATCTAATAGCGCATCCGCCACAAAGCTCCTATGTATGTTTCCCTGCAGCACCCTCATTCTTGTTTAGTCTTCCGGGCATTCTCCAGCGCTTGTGGGAAAATAGCATAATTTCTGGACCCAGCAGCGTGCTTCAAAAATTCCTTGTGTATTCTATAGCCTTCACAAAGGAAACATTTTGGTTACGACTTACATTCTTTCTTAAAATGACCGATCTCTCCACAGTGAACGCATATTCCCTCTGATCGCCTATTTGGTCCTTGCACTCATTCTGCCGGTGTCCATAATCAAAGCATGCATAACATCTCACAACTACTGTTCTTTTCGTCACTCTACAATTTATCCAGCCAATTCTAATTCTGCCCTTTATTAGAAGCTCCTCTGCCTTATGTTCGTTAATGGTTACAATTGCTGTCCTCTGCTCTCTTACATTAGCTTTGGCAACAAAGACCCGCGCATCCTTCACACTATCACCTAAGTCTCTACTCATGGCTACTCGCTCTTCATCTTTATTAGTATAGCTATCTAATTTCTAGGGTCACATTTGGTTCTTCCCTAATGATGGCTTCTTCACCCAATGCAGTTTTCAAGACCTCCTTAAGAACAACTTTATTCTTAGTTTCTGGACCTAATTCCAGTAACACCTCACCAGCTCTTGTTTGTCTGATTGATCTAATTTCCACTCCTGAGTCTTCCGGGTTTATTCTCTTACGGATCTCATCTAAGACCTCAGCATATGTCCTATCCCCAACAAGCTTTATGGCAAGGGCTTCCGGTTTTTTGTTCCGTATTTTCTCTTTCCTTGACATCCTCTTTGCCATAGAAGAATCTTTTCCTACTTCTGGGGCTATGTCAATCTTTCTTTTCGCCTCTGGTATCCTCCTACTATCTCTACTTATTTCTCTATTTCTCTCCCTGAATTCCTTCATACGACTTTTCCTCTTGCAGGTTCTGCACACCTTTTTCCAACTAAGCTCATCTTCGTCCCTTCCTACCTCAGACTCATCGACTAAAGGTAGTTGTTCCTCCTCAGGTGTTGGAAGCTGAGCCTTCCCGCATGTACTGTCTTCATTAGTTGATAATACTCTATCGTCAAGCCTACTGATATGCTTATCTGTCTCACTTATTTTTTCTTTTTCTTCACCTTTTATTTTCTCTTCTCCATCACCTTTCCCTTTTGAATGAGCTTTTCTCCCATCCTTCGGTCTAGCTCTTTCAGTTTCTTTTAGATCAGGAGTCTGTGTGGCACGAAACTGACCCAGTTTCTGCTGCAGTTTCCGTTCCAAACTTTTCCATTCCTTTCTATTCTTTTCCATGGCCTCCAAGGCGTCCTCCAATTCTATTAAACCTTTCTTAATGTCTACGCTTATATTCTTCTGTCTCGTAGAAGCAGCTATCATTTTCTTCAGCGCGTTTTTCCATCTGATAATCTGGTGCTCTTCTTCGTGTCGGTATCTTGCGACTTTATCCGACGTCGGACTATTCTTTCGCCTTCGTGAACTGAAGCGCTTTCCTCTCCTTTACCCGTCTCGCCATCTGAAGGAGGTGTCCTTAATATTTTGGTCCTCCTCATAAAGGGACTCTCCTCTTGCTCTATCCTTGTAGCATTAGATGCTGCTGGACTGCCCACTCCTGCAGCACTGGAATAATAGCAATGGAGCTTTGCTAACTGGGTGTAATGCTTTGGCGACAGCTCTCACTTTAAAACCTAGCAGCTCAATTTCTTCCTTAATAGCCTCCATGGGCGTAGTTTAATGTAAATATCGCAATACAACACGATAGGCTTTATCTTCCTTCAACTGAAAGGTGTGGAAGTCTGCACCTTTATGTCTCAGATATTTATTTTTATGTCTGTTACCCTAAACTTGCGTGAGAATGACTGTGGGCTGATAAGACTTGATAACACTTTACATAGTTCCATTAATTGCTAACATTGTTTAAAAATATAGGTGAAGGTATGTATTTATCAACAGGATTCTTATTGGTTCCTGCGATTGTTTCACCAACCTTGAGAGATGCAAAAGGATTTGGCGTGAAGAAGGCTGAAGTCCCATCAGTTGATGCTGTGGCTGCCTTGTTAGGCAGTATTCCGCCAGCTCCTTGAACAGCTGATCGATTAGATTTATTCGAAGAAATTGACGCACCTCTCATTCTCATACTTGGCGCTGGGTTTTTTCTCTTTACTTTTGCCAGGAGAAGTATTAGGCCTTTTTAGTTTTTTTTTGAAGATGCGTACCACTCATTGTCATCGTCAGTAATTGACTTGGAGTGGATTTCTGTATCGCTAAGGTCCATTGGCCTCAATAATTATTGTTAATTAAATGAAAAATGAAATTTAGCAGAGTATTGCACAGTTAGGAATATTAAGTATTAATAAAAATTAGTTAGGAACAAGTAAAATGTACCTGCACTTTGACCATCAACAATATTGAGACACACACACTCAACAGTTTCGCTTCTTCCACTCAATGTTTAAAATAGATTTTAATTTTCAAATAATGTCAGAATAGATGTGCACTCTACAATAGCTGGAAGTGAACGCCACAAAAACAGTTATTATAACTTTAACAAGAATATTAAACACGGAGCAAAAACTTTGTGTACATTCACTATTTACGCGCCCAGCTGATACTTTTTATTTCAAACATTTTTTCTGAAAAAATAAAATTGATTTGATTGGGTTCTGAAGAATCTGTGACGTTAGATTTCAAATGTTATTTTGTTTTATTCGATGTTATCGGCACTGTTTCCTGGACTACATTGTAATCTCTTCAAGTATTAACTGGCCATATGTACTAACCAACATTTGCTGCCACTACCTCTCTATTTTAAGTTAGGGAAACGGAGTAGAAAATTTAAAGAGAAATTGTCAATTTTATATTTCTACGGTTGTAAAAGAAAGCCGTGTGAGTGTTTCACATTAGATTTTTCTTTTTTGTAGATTTTAAAAAGATTTCACTTCCGGAGGGAGTTCAAGGGACAGGATGGGATTAAGTGAGTGGAACTTTACGCTGAGAATAAGAACTTGGTCTGGACGGGCGTTTGTATGTTATACGCGTGTGTTTTATAACGGGTCGTACGTATGCTCGGTTGAAGCGTGAAGCGATGAGATGAAGTGCGGGCTAGGCTTTAAACTCTACGGCTCATTATCCCTTTTCTTCATGAATACTTAAATAATTAACAAGTACTTATCACTTTCGCACTGAATAATTCATATGTGTGTATAATTATTTTGTGTGTGTGTGTGTGTATATATATATATTAGTAGTGAGCATACTCTGACGAGCTTATTCATCTACTTGCCCCGGTTCTGCTAGCTCTATGTATATATATCTATACATATACCACCGTTTCGTCCTGCTCTACTGCCACAAAGTCCTCTTCTCACACACAATTCACCTGCAGAGTCGTGCCAAACTTTCTACGTTCGCCTTTATCATACATTCCTGAAGCCGCTCATATACCCTTCAACAACTACTACACACCAAACGCGCTCCACCAACCTCCCAGTTCAAGAATTATTATACTCAGTTGTAAAACAAAATTTAGTTATACACATACGCAAACACATACACACACACACCTTGCTAACGTCGAGGTATATAATGCCCTCTCTTTGTTTAGACCGGAACTAAACGCTGGCCTCCGTTTTTTTTTATATTCCTAATACGAGCATGCTCACCCCAAGATTTATGATGCCATAACATATTTTGTAGCGTTATTTATTTATTAATTAATTTTTTTTTCAAACACCACTTACTGCAGCTGCTTCCCTCAGTGTGTTATGATTAATATATGTGATATAATAGACGGTGAACTCGTACTAATAAACAACCCGCAATATTTTGTTTTTCGTTTTTTTATTTCCTAAATTACAAACCCCACTTTATAAAGTAAATTACTTCCGTTAATATACTAACAAACATACTCAATTATTTCTCATTTTTTGAACACAAAGTTAAACTAGTGTGAAAAAAACTGACACAATAGCAAATTTCTTTTAAAATTGCAATTTGTAGCAAACCATTTATGTGGGCTTATACAGGATTTATGAGAAATTAGTGGAAACTAGGATACTCCCACCTGATGGTAGGAAACTAGGATACTCCCTTGTGGCTGATGGTACGGTTAGCGAGAAATGTCAAGATTGGTTTAGTTTTAAAAACAGGTAGCCAATTTTAGGAGGAGCCGAAAAATGGAGGTCAATTTTAGATCCTCTACGTTAGAGCAGATTATTCAGTGGTACCAACTTTGAAAAGCTTTCCTACGAGAGCTATGCGCCTTGTAACCTTGCTTTCCGGATTCCTCTCGTTTGAATATATATATATATTGTGAGAAAGAGAACAGGTATCTCCTGTAAAAACTCCATTTTGAACATTTGACATGATCGCAACACTTCTTCTTACAGAAGTCACTAAAAAATTGCACTTTTGAACCACCTAAATATTTGGCTTCTTTACCATTACTTGCAGAAAATATAAAATTCAAACAATTTTTTTTTTCTTTGTGATTTACACATTTACACTGACGTAATGACCAATTGGAAATCCTCGAAAATCTGGGCTATCTCGCATATAAACAAAAACAAAAAAATAATACTGAAAAGATTAAAGCCGTTAATCATTGTGATAAAACGTTTATACGATAAAGGGGGGAAAAAATAAATAAATAAAAAATCATTGATGCAAAGAATGTTCTTTTATATGATGTGATAAGCTCTTTTAGTGGCCAGGTGTTAACGATAAATATCCGATTAGAATGAGAGACTGTAAGGGAGAGACTATACATTATCAGTTTGTATGTTCGTCCGTATGTGATTAGCGCTGGGAAGGAAAGTTCTCATTTTAGTTTATGATTTTATTTTTGCAATGAAATTACAGCGCTTTGGGGGGGGGGGATGTTAGAAATGATTGGGTTCTTTGAGTAATAGGATAAGAGAAACTACAAACAGTTTTACAGTTAGATTTTTGAAAAGTTGGAAGATTGAGTTCATTTTATAGTTCCAGTCGATTTAACAATACGGTAGCTAAAATTGTCACAATGAACAAACACGGTACACACATCTGGAACACAACAATTACTATTGCAACTACAAACTACAATAAACACAAGTTCCCAATGGTGGAGCGGATATACAAGCCAGTAGTGCGGAGCGAACGATTTGTGGAGAAAATCCAAGAACTATATATAAATGAAGTTGATGATGCGTGGTTAATGAGCCAATCAGTATGGTTTCCCCTTCCATCCGTTGTTCGAAAAGCTTTTCCACCAATGTGGAACAGGCTGACTTATCACTTGTGGATATATATATAGAGAGAGAGAAAGAGAGGTCACCTGACAGCTGCAAAGTTTTGTTTACTATCGGAGATATCATTTTAGCCCGTTTTATGTGTTGTTGTTGTGTGGCTGTGTGTTGTATAGTGTGTTTTATTGGTTATTTTTAGAGATAACCCGAGAAATACACTAGCTAGTAGAGATATTGGCTATCTAAATGCGGGTCACTTCTATTCATTCAGAACACACCATGGTTACATTATGGTTTACAATGTATTGTGAAATTTTGGGGAACTCTGTATTTAGAGGAAATGTTTTAACTTTGATTGGTGGGAGAGTTTTCGTTTACAGAGAGATTTTTTTATTTATTTATTTATATTTCATATTTTTATGTAGGGTTTTCATTCGTATAATTACAAAGCAATATTACAAACATTGATAACAAACAAATGATTATAAAGAACCAATGATTTGATGACTTCTAAGGCCATAAAGTTGTGACCATGCCATGTGACAAATCTAAGCTTTTTACCTTTTCTACCTTTTCTTACGGCTATCAGAAAGATGTAAGCGGAAGTGTCAAATTTCCTAAAAAATTAAGTTTTCACCGAAAATGGCTATTTTGATGTTCAGAATGGTCCCGTGTGTCCGTGAAAGAGTGTGTGTGTGTGTGTGTGTGTGTGTGTGTGTGTGTGCGTGCGTGCGTGAAAGTACAAATATTACAAAAATAAAACAATCCGTTTAGGTACCTTCACCGTAAATACCACTAAGGTTACTAAGGTTACGTAAAAAATTCCATCGATTTTCTTTGTTACACACACACACACATGAATATTCTTTTTGCACACATGAATGCCTTAATTTATTTTTCGAAACTTTTTCTCAGAATTTTTTTTCTTCTTTTTGAGGGTTCTATTGGAAAAATTAAACTACCTTAATTTAACCTCTAAATAACTATTTCAATACAAAAGGAAGTTTCTACCACCAATATAACATCAAATTATATTAAAAAGCTATTTAATTGATGTCGTGTTTGTTTTATTAACAGAAGTAAATGAAAGTCGTATGATTGTATCATAGCAGATTTTTAATTTTTTAATCACAGTATCCGCTCTCTAGCTCTACAACTGTTTTAAAGTTTTAGTTTAATTTCAAAAACTCGTATAATTTAAAACTGAGCATTTTTTGTTTTATGTTTTTGCTATATAATTATAATACTGACAAGGTTTTACCATGCTCAAACACTAGGAAATTGTTCAATTAGAGGAAAAAACATCGGGGAGGAGGCCAACAATAACATGCACAGTTATCCTCCTAGGAAAATTCCATAATTAACTTCGTAACGAACAAAATTCCCAACTGAGATAATTAGTACGTAATAACATAACAAGAATGGAAAACTTGAAATCATATATGTTTTTACGAGATTAATATATATATATATATATTTAAAGGCCATGCGCGTGCGGTTATGTTTTTAACAATAAATAATGATAACACTTATTCACTCTGCTCCTCATCCTCTAGTTACCAGTATCCTGTATTAATTTATACTAGTTAAGGAGGAACATATATTATTCCGGTTAAGTTAGGTAAGTTTGGGGCTATGCCAGAATGGTTGCGGCTTTTGCTATCTATAGATAGAGCGCGCACAAACGTCGAATAAATAGTTTCTGTTTAATTTATATACATTTATTTAAAACCTACATATACTTACTTGATTAACAGATGTCGCGAGCGTTGATATTAAAAAAGATTATGTTTGAAGGAGGGGAAGGGATCAATAGAAAATTTGATGGGATGAAGTGAGTTGAAATTTACTCAGGGAATAAGAACTTGGTCTGGACGGGCGTTTTTTACGTTAAGCGGTGTGTTGCGTAAATATTGAAAAACAACATTTGGAATTTAACATCACAGACTCGAGAAAATAAAAAAAATCTCTTCCGTAAAGTCGCACTTCCGGATAACCGATTTTTCTTCAAATTTGACCTCTCCAGTGTTTCTAATATATATTAGTATTATATGGGTAGTAGAAGCATAGATTTTCCTTAACTGATACTTTAGTAGAAAGCTTAACGTTCTTCTAGAACCTCCCAAAAAACAATTTGCTCCTGGGAAAATGTTCTAAAAGAAAGTAATAAGCATTTCTATGTGTAGACAGTCGACGAAGTTTAAGAAAATCATCGCATGAAAGTTGAATAAAATATTCCGTTAAGTAGCATTTTTCATTGAAGGCGTTTTGCCAGTAACCTTTTCGTCAGATGCGGTGATGGTACCTAAAATGGATTACCAACTTTGGACTTTCTGCAAAATATTGGTAACTCAGATCTTTTTGGTCACACATACATTCACATCAACAGGCTAAAAAAAATGCTTACTTTCTCTGACTACAAAGGAAGTATTGCGAGCATGTCAAATTTTCGAAATTGAATTTTGACCGGAAATACCAATGTTTTGAGATCCGTGTGAATAAAATATCTCAAAAACGAAAACTCATAGCAAGCTCTATCTTGGTATTCCGTTTACCAAACGGAGATACTATCACCGCAACTCACACGAAGGTTTCTGCCAAATTCCATCAACTAGAAGTGTACTGAATGTTCTTTTTTCTTCTTATTTTTTCAGTTCTTCGCGATGTTCTCGACAATGGCTCCATCGATAAAGTTTAATGTTAATTTCACTTCTCCTCCCACCACTTCTAAATTTATGTTACAACAAACATATGTAAAATTTAAGTTTAAGGAATATTTGTCATTTTATACATAATTGTATTAAATGGAGTAAGAGAGAGTCGTATGAATATTTCACACCAGATTTTTATTCATTTATAACAATTTGTGGATTCCCTGATTTCATTTTATTTAACCGTACAGGTATATTTCTCAACCTTTTAAGTTTTATCCAATAAAATCAATTGGTGAACATTTGTTTTTATTGGTTTGATATATTATTCACACATTCATATCCAACAGAGTAAATGTAATTCTGTAGTTTAATTGGGTAGTGTAGATTTTTTTCCCCTCTCTTTTTCGCCTATCTTATTTAATAAGTTTTCATTTGTAACGAAACTAGATTGGCAACACTGTTAAACATATAAAAAGAAGTGTAAATATTTCCAACATTACCGGGGTGGGGGGGAGGAAGAGAATATTGTCTGAGTAAAGAAGTGTTTTTTTTTTTTTTTGAGGGGAACCTTATTTGGGATTTAATTTTGTTTTCCCTGCAGTACTTCTTTGCCTGGCCAATTTCCCCCACACCTGACTCACGTCAGAATTGGAAAGCGAGTTAAAGGAGCAGTGCCACATGAATGCTGCCGTTGTTGCTACCTGGATGTTCTTCTTTATAATTTATATTTTTGAGAGTTAGTGAGAAAGTGAGGCTACCTTTTTTTTCTTTTTTTTTTTTTGAAAGGAAAAGGGGTTGAGAGCTTCCCTACTTCCTCCAACGGTATCCCGGTAGCTCCCTCTAGCAGCCATCCTTTACTACAATATACCTTTGTATCTTTATTCATTCTCTCTATCTCAACCTTCTCATAGTCCCTTTCTCCCTCTCTCTCTCACTCACATCCTCTCTCTTTGCTTGTCCAAAAGCCCTCTCCAACCATTGTGCGCGCGCACATATCTGTTTGCTATTTGATAAAATATTAAAAAAGTAATTCCCTTCCGCTTGCTTTGCTCCATCAACCCGGGGGAACCTAGGGTTCTCTCTCCTCTTTCTGACTAAAGCTCTTTTACTATTTTAACACCTGAAACTCTTTCACTTTTCACAGAATCTAATTCCCTCTCTTTCCCCTGTGAGCGCACACACACACACACGCAAAACAGCAATTTTCCACCAACTGTGTACTCGAACAAAGACTGTGTGAAAGGCAAAGTGAAAATATTATAATGCGGAAAATGGACAAAATAAAGAATGAAAAAAAAGAAGGATATTTTCAAAGTTGCACTCCATTTCACTTAAACATTTTTAATTATTAAAACTAGCTTTTTCTCTTTTCGAATGGAAAATTTCAAAATTCAACAGTAAAGTACTAATTCTATGTAACAAAATTTGGTGTAAAAAACATCGATTGTTCTAATTGACAAGTTTTTAGGATTACCCTGACTATGGCGTTAGAATTATTACTGGTGGGGCTGCCTCCGCGATATTTCTGATACAAACGGAGGCAAGCACTAGTGCGTACAAACTAATGAATAATGGACACTGGGAGCACATTAGTTCCTTTAATAGGCATATGTACATAGTAGACGCGTAGGGATTAGGGCCGACCAACTGGCTAGGAATGGGGCCAACACTCCGTTCAGAATATTTCCATTCCTTAGAGGGGATTACCAAAGAGACAGTGCGTGCATCTCTTAGGATTGCCTCTGGAGTGAACATGACAAAATATAGTTTAAATCCAGGAGCTATACACAGCAAGTCGAGGCTGTGTAAAGGACAGGCCTTTTCACGGGGCATGGTACGTTCAAAAAAAATCTTCACAAGTTGAGGAGAATTAGCTCAGAACCTTTGTGTAGACAATATCAGGTGGTAGAGAAAACGGCCTCGCACTTGCTGTTCGATTGTGTTGCAATCACTAAATTGCGCTATGAGACCTTTGGGCACATTGAGACCAGAGGAGGTAATAGCACAAAGAGAGTTGGTTGGGAAAGCCCTCAACCTCATGAAGAGCGAAAGTTTCTTGTTTAGACCCATAGGATAGTCATTTAGAGCCTCTAATTTGCTGCAGTGCTTGGGGAATGGGACTCTCCCCATGTTCTAATTCACAAATTATCCTCAACTTGCAAGGCTAAACTACAGTTAAAGCTAACATCACATCTACTTAGAACACCTTCAAATAAGAACTTTTAGGCTTCCGCGGCATTCTCACGCAAAACACTTAAGTTCCGGGTTGAGACCGCGCCAGTGATATGTTATAAAGCGATGTTTCGCCTTTATTGCAGTAGGCTTCTTCAGGTTAGAGTCGACTTGAATACTAAAGCAACATTGGCAAGATCAGAGTGGGTAGAACAAGCAAGAGTGGGGTGGATCCTACTTACTGAGCCATCTTGCTCGTAAATGTAGGTAGTAGGCAGGGCTTAATTTTCCCTTCTTCTGCGCATGTGATTGGCTGGTGGGTGACGAGATATAAGTCTCCCTTTCCACAGCCCTTCTACCAAAGTTATTGTCTTGTTTGGATCCGATAAACCCCTCTCTTTCCCCTAAGCATAACAATCCTCCACTGTCTGCTGTATGATTGCTGTATGCAGTATGCTGATTGCGAATATTATTGCTGCAATTCCCAAACCTGCCTTCGCATTCCGTGCCCTAAAATTCCATGTAATCTCCCTCCAAATGAGAGTAAAGGTTAAGCCCACAGAAAACAAATATATATCCTTCCCATCCTAGTCAAGGATAACTTAAATAACGACAGTTGACCAGATCCAGTATTTAGGACTTTATCTCTACAAATGTTCAAATGAATTCCGCATACAAGAATGAAAACAATTAAACTCAACAGATCATAAACTTCTTTATAAACTACTTGACCAAGCCTCTAAGCTTTCCTTTGAAAATATAAAAGACTTATCTGTAAGATTGTTATGATGCAATTTTGGACATATATGAGCAAAGGTTTGGGGTTCATCCATCATTCCAACTTCTATCACATTCAATCTTAGCAATCAAAAATTCTCAGAAAAATTATCATCGTCGTTCTATTGTCCAAACTAATCCTTGACAATGACCTCAAAATTCCCTTTATCTATCATCAAAAAAAAAAAAAAAAATCCCATTACGAAAAATGCCATAACTCCATATCCAACCATCCCATTCGCATTATCCAAAAACTCTTCTCCCTGACTATCGCAAACAACCCTCCTAGAAGAAAAAAATGCTGGTAGCCCAAACTTAGCATCTCCTCGATAACTAATGAAATATAATGGAGAGCAACCCATTGAGTGGCATCTCCAACAAGTTTCTCATGCGCAGCGTATTACCTTCATCATCATATTCACTTATTATACTATCTTTATAGGTTGTAAATGTCTAATTAAAATTTAAAAAAAAGAACAAAATTTTTTTTATCTGAAAAATCCAGAAAAAGATCTTTCTGACCAGAATTCCTGGGAGGAACTAAAATATGAAGCTTGAAAACTGTCTGCGATGTCGACTGCCAGAACGTTAAGCGGAAGGGGCAACAAACTGGGTGGCAGTCTCCCAGCCACCCAGCTCTTCGCCTGATTTACTTCTTATATTAACACTAGACAAAAAGCGAGCTAAACAATTCAACAATATTTAAATTTAACCTCTATAGCTTACACATAGCAAATAACTTAAACATAAAACCAACATTTAGGACGTGTTTACGCTGCATAGCTCGTCGTTGTCCATCAGCGTTACGGAAGAATAAATACTGCATCTTATTCGCACCGTTAAAACCGTCAGCGTTTTTTTTTTTTAACCGTTTTCTTCTTCCGTAAAGGTGATGGTCAACGGTGAGCAAAAACTGGCAAAATAGTTTTTATAAAAGTAATTATAAGTTTACCCTCTCAAAAAAAAAAAAAAAAAAAAAGGATAAAAAAGAGAAGAGGATGGACGAAAACTGTCAAAAAATCTGTTATGAAAGTTTTAGATAGAGGAAAGGTTTAGTGATGTCTGAGTGAACAAGACATGCCTGACATTTCATATTAAAGATGATCGGAGAGGGAGGATGTACACTGAAAAGCGGAAAAGTTTATTTTTGTTGGAAGACGGTTTTGGTTTGGTTTGATTTGGTTTAGTTGGAGGCGGTGGTTTGGAGGTGGGGGAACTGGTATTTCTTTTTTTTCCTGTAAAGAAAGTGAACATCTGTTTGTGGAAAAAAAGATTTGGAATGAGATTGGTTCGTTGATTTTTCCTTCTTTGTACTTTTCATCGTGGAGAAATATTTCCCACTGTTAGAAAGTTTATTTATTCACTTTATTGGGATTCGAAATCGAGTTTTTTACGGAAGTATATGTTTTGGGAGTCCATTTATATATATATATATAATATAGATGTGAAACACTCATCCGACTTTCTCTTATTATAAAATTGACAATTTTCTTTTAAAAACGTGAAATTTTATTTATTTGCTCCAACATAAATGTAGAGGTAGTGGGGGGTACATGATCTACCTAAGGCAGGTGTTAGTTGAATGAGTGTAGTCCAGTAAACAGTTTCGTTGTAACCGTGTTTGAGCAAATTAAAAAAATCACTAGTGATATTCTGGAGCAGTGGGTTGGTAGAGTGGTTAGAAGAATGGACTTGTAACTGGGAGGTTCCCAGTTCGATAACCGCATTTGCTAAATTTTATATTTATTTTAAAAATATTAAATATTTATGTGCTTCTGTATTCGTCCACGGACAGGTAATTTTGGTAGTTGATGAACGTTAAACCCACCTGAAAAATAGATAAAGTCGTGTAGCTGTTCCGTACCAATAAGGAACAATTTTGAATATTTAGTAAAAATTCTGACTTTGAAGCAAATTTATAATTTTGATTCGTGAGTAATGGTGTAATCAGAAAATTTTTTTATGGCTATTTAACTCCATATTTTTTATGAAAAATTTCAACGACCTCTACTATTTTTATTTAACGAATAACTAACGAACTATTTATCAATAATCTGGTTTATTAGTATTATCGAGGTTAAATGGTTTATTTTAGGGTATGGCTTTACCTTTGGTTAGGGTAAGGGGACAAGCAGTATCTTTTAAAGACGTAACTCTTCCACGAAGAGCATTTGCAACACTTGCAAAGCGACTGGTATGGCTATAAAATGGAAAGAAGAAGAAAAAAAAAAAAATATATATATATATATAGTTACGACATTTAAAGGGCAGAAATTATGGTTTGGAAGAAAATAGAGTTAACCGTTAATGAAGAGTAAAGCTGCGATAAGAACGAGAGAGAGAGAGAGACTGTAAGGAGATTTATTTTCTTGGAAGCGAGGATTAAGACAGTCTGCCAACAGTGAGGAGAGGTTATGGCAGCGGGTGTGTTATGGCATATAGTGGAGGGTTTGGCACAGAGGTGAACGTAATGAAGCCACTGATGATACTATACCTTATTAACTATGAATATGAACTTATGACTTTATTAAAACTATGAATATGTAACTATGAATATATATATGTATATCAAACAGCTAACGAAATTTATGTGAACTTAATAAATATTATATAACATTAAGTAATATATACAATATTATAATCAGTGTGAAAATTAAATGAGTGCGAAATCGTCACTATTATAAAAAATAAAAACAAAATTCTGTTGTGAAACACTCACACGACATTCTCTAACTGATGATACATAATTAAATATAAAATTCAAAATTCTCTTTAAATTTTAAATTTTATTTATTTGTCCTAATATAGAGGTGGTGGGGAGGGACAAGTACCTATATAGAGGTGGTGGGGAGGGACAAGTACCT
>JAAEAF010009778.1:0-11922 GCA_011037195.1 Triatoma infestans
CGGGTGTTATACACAGTAAAAGGTTGGTGCCAGGACTGTGTAAATGAAGGAGCCAAATGATTCTTAGTCTGAGTAGAGCCAGATTTCCCTGGTGACGGAACTATTTACGGGTCATGGTAGGTTCAGGAAACATCTGTACAAGGTAGGGCTCATTCGAGCGGAACCTTTGTGCAGATTATGTCAGGAAGAGGAGGAAACGGCCCCCCACCTGTAGTTTGATTACGTTGCAATAATTAAATTGAGGTATTCGAGACCTTTGGTACGTTGCGACCTGAGGAGATAGTAGCTCAAAATGACCTGGTGGTGAAGGCCCTCAAACTTCTTAAGGAGGGAGGTTTGTCTACTAGGAATATCGGGGATGGCACAATAAGCCTCTGCTGGCTGCAGTGCCGGGATATAGCCCACCCGAGGTGGGTAATAATAATAATAATAATAACAATAATAATAGCAATAATAATAATATACATTCTTTCAAAGATATCCCTTCAAGCATGCAATGTAAGCACATGTATAAACCATACATTTTTATTGGAAAATTGATTTCCAATAAAATTGATTTTATTGGACGTTTTTTCTATAAAATTGATTTTAGGTAGTTTCTAAAAATCTGTTTTCCACATATTTCAAAATGCTTGGTGTTATTCAAGATTGAACGCTGTGCAGCCTTTCTGTACGAATATGTAGTCACATTCTACAATTTTCTGCAATGAACTGTAAACCCCAACACACGCGCAACCCACTTATTATAATTATTTGGAACGATGAATAAAAATTCCAGATTTGAATAATATATATAATATAGCCACCCCACCCCCCAAATAACGCGAACAGAATCAGGAAAAATGGTCATAATAAAAAAAAATAACGCGAACAGAATCAGGAAAAATGGTTATAATAAAAAAAAAAATCTGGTATGAAACACTCACACCAGATTCTCTTGCTGCAGTTTACAAAATTATAATTGATAAATTTTTATAGTTAGTATATGAAATTTAATGGAATTTTTTGGACGTTTTTATGGAGAAAACCGCGAAAACTGAAAAAAACTATTCAATAGAAACCTACTTCCGGTTAATCACTTTTCTTCAAACTCGAAATACACATTTCAACACATTTTATTTTATTTAGTGTTATTTAGATGGCATAATTATATAATAAATTAAAATAGCACTTTAGAGGAAAACCTTAACCCCAATGCCTCCCACAAAAGCCCATTTAAATGATAATTACCTAGAGAAATGTTTCAAATAAAAGTTGTAGCTCTTTGTATGTGTAGTTTATATACAAAATTTAAAGAAAATTATTGTAGCCGTTTTAGAGGAAATAGCATAAAACCGACAAACACTTTTCAGTAAAAAAACACTTCCCGTCATCCGATTTTCTTCAAACTCGGAATTTCTACAATATACTTATTTTTATTTAATATTTTTTAGATGACAGAATTGTTTACTAAGCTGAAATAGCACTTAAGAGGAAAACCTAACCCCTCCTAACCCCTAAAAGTGCACATAAATGAATTTTCCCGGAGAAATGTTTCAAATATAAGTTGTAGCTCTTTGTATATGTAGTTGACATACAAATTTTAAAGAAAATTGTTGGAGCCATTATCGAGAAAATCGCAAAAAAGTGAAAAAAAACATTCAATAAAGTGGTACTTTCGGTTAAGGAATTTTGACACATAACTTATTGTCGGATCTTATTGTGATACTTAAGCGGAATATCATATTTGAAGTTTCTGCGATTTTTCGTTTTCAAGGTAGTGTTCACGCACACTGCGAGTCCTGTCTGTTCCTGCGACCTCGTCTCATCCCAAAGTGTTGACCATCTCCTCTGGGAATGTAAAAGCGTATTGCAAGCGAGACAACATTTCTTGCAACATGTGGCCACGCAGGGTGTACATTGGCCTCCAACTAAATCAACGCTATTCCAACCGGTATTCATCTTGGAATTTAATAAAATTGTAAAGGCTATTTTTAGTTTTTTGAACAGCTAATTCTGTTCATTAACATAAAAATATAAATAACTGAACGATCGATATACGTATAAATCTTATTTTACAAAAAATTTTAATAATACTAATGAAAAATAAAAAAATAAATAATAATAAATAAATATAATAAAAATTAAAAATAACAAATTATTTAAAAAAAATACAAATAAATAAATAAATAAAAATTGGAGGAGAAAAAAAATTTAAAAAAGATAAATATAAAAAATTTGAAAATAAATAAATAAATAAATAAATAAAAATTATATATCTGTACGATATGGATATGGCTAAATTTTGTCCCCTCTTACTTGAATTCATACAATTTCAATTTACTCTTGTTTATAGTTCTCGCTGATATACTCTATACAAATAAGTAGAATGGTATTCAAATATTTATAACTTTGATGGTAATATTGACATATTGATAATAATTTATACAAATGTGTCCATCAATTAAGTTACTTTTCTTATACTAAACAATTATGTCCTAAACAGTTAATGATCTGTATTAATTACATGTAATACTTTAGTGGAGCATGCTGAAAAATATATACTTAAAAAACACACATACGCACACACACACACACACACACACCAATTTCTAAAAACCAGTGTTTGGATTCAGAGGACCTCAAAACGTGAATTTCCAGAGAAAACTCAATTCCGAAAACCAACTGAGCTCATCCATAAGGATGAATGCGGTGAAGCTGTCCATGTCGGAAGCCTGACAGACATGTGCCCGAAGACACACCCAACGCAGGCTCAGGACCAATGAAAGGAGAGAGGAGCCTAATTTGGCAAACTATCCACCATCCTCATTCCCAAAAAATTCCATGTGACCTGCACCCAGACTAGAAGCACCTCCTTTAGAGGAAGCTCTCCAGCTTTTTGAACATTCTAACACCAACCTGGAAGTCAAGACACATGAACTCAGCGCCTTCAACGCAGCCTGGCTGTCCGAGCAGATACAAACACCTTTTAAGTTAGTGTTACGTACCCTCTCATCCAAAACACAACAAAGAATAGCATAAACCTCAGTCTGGAAGACCCTGGTCCATTCACCAAGAGATACTGTCAAGTGATTTCCGGTCTCAAAATAGACCGCAGCTCCAGACCTACCATCCATTTTGGAACCGTCCGTGTAACACCGGAAGTAATTATCAGGTATCATGCCAGACGGACCCAATCTTGACCAATCTTCCCTAGAGGGTAACCTGACACTGTAGGAATGCTCGAAAACAAAAGTCTTCAACATTCTATCAGAGGGAAAACCTGTAACAGGAACCTTCAAAAGCATCTCGCGATGAATGGTAGAGTGACCATATCGCTTTCCCTGCCAAAAACCTGCCTGTTTAATTCTATAACAGGCTTAGAATAGTTTTCCCTCTACAAAGAGCGGTGGAATTCCTAATAAAGTCTCCATTGCAGCTGTAGGCGTGGTCCGCATCGCACCGGTCACCGCCAGACAAGCCAAGCGTTGAATATCCTCAAGCAGCAGTCTAGCGGATCTTATCTCAATGCGACGCCACCACACCACAGCCGCATACAACAACCTAGGTTTAATAACCATACCATAAATCCAAACCATCATCTTAGGAGTAATCCCCATCACAATACTTAATCTTACCAGGAGTAAGAGAAAATACAAAGTCATTGCAGCTGTTTTCAAGAAAATTGTGGAAGTCTGAAAAAAGAACATTCACTTGACGGATTTCTACGGGAAACCTTCGTGCCGAATATTCTGTAATTTGTTGGTTATTTAAGATATTTTGCTCAAATGATTTAATGGGATCCGAATCATTAAAGGTTCATAGGGTCCGAGGAGCTGAGATACACATTAAATGAATGAAATTTAGTTACTCCCCACCTAGGTCTGACTAGGAAAGGAACAGTTCGGATTCATATAAATAGAACGACAGCAGTACAGTATACGACCAGTTAACAACCAGTCAATAACCTTCTACTACCTTCACATCACTTAGCCAGTCTGTCTCTTTATATATTTCTTGCTACCTAACTTCTGTTATACTTGTAAAGTCTTATCAGTTTGTGTGTTCTTCCATAATACAATGTTCAGCATATCATCTAGTTTGTTTCTCTAAAATCCATTCTCTCTAATTCCCTCTCACTCTCTCACATCCATTATATTGCTCTTTGGATCCTATGAATCTTTGATGATTTGGATCCCCTTACATACTCCACACACATACATATTATGTAGTAGACCAATCTTTAAAAAAAAGACTTTTCCAAATTAAGGTCACAGATTACTGCCCAAACTTCCCTTATTTTCCCGAAATCCTTTCAAATCAAAGTGATAGCTCTATATTTGTACAGTTAGCATGCCAAGTTTAAAGAAAATCATTGGAGCCTTCTTCTGGAAAATTTAAAAAAAAAACGCGGAAAACTATTCTGTAAAATCGCATTTCTAATTACCCGATTTTCTTCAAATTTGGAATTCTAACAACACTTTTAAAGTACCTTAATATTCAATGGGTGATACGAACCATAAACTGTACTGAAATGGTACTTTAGAGGAAAGCTTAATGTTATGGCACCTCTCCCTCATATTGTGATGCAGCAAAAAATGTTTCAAATAAAAGTGATAGGTTTGTATGTGTATAGATTGTAAAACTGAAAAAAAAAGAAAATTAATAAAGCCGCACTTCATGTTCATGGATTTTAAGCGAAATCTTCAAGTGAGATGCAGCGGTGATGCTTAAATGGAATATCAAATTGGAGTTTCAGGCGATTTTTCGTATTTTAAATCATTTGTTTGTACACATACATACACACACACACACACATGCTGTTTGTTCAGCCACTCTCGTATACAAAATCTTCAAAAACGTCAATAAACGGAATAAACCTTTCACAGGAAGCTGTACAGTAATGGAATGACATTAAACATATGATGGAAGGCAAACCAGGAATTTCTTTCCAAAAGGAGGATATTAGGATATACCTACAAAATACTACCCAGCAGGTTTCTCTCAGGCCATTTATTTACACTGTTTCAATATAATAAGCTTTGCCATATTGTCCTTGTAGTGATGAAGTGAATTATCAGCTATTTGATATATATGACAGCAGAATGCTGGAGGCCAACAGAGCCGAGAATTAATTAAACATATCATGTGTTCTGGGAAGAAGTGGTCCAATAAAGGAAGTAGTTCAAACAATATATAAAACCTAATTTTTTAAATTTTATTAATAGTTTTTTTTTTAATTCTTTGTTGAGATTAATTGGGTGACAAAAAACTTCTTTCTTTTTTATATATTAAAAACAGGGAAGTTTCGACCTGGAAAGGTCCTATTCCCTATTCTTTCGTTTATACTGTTTTTTTTTTAATACTTTGAGTGTAATTAGTGTTATTTGTACTGTGATTAACTTATGTTCTAGCCATCTGATGTACATTTAATTTAACTTAATTGTTTATTTATTATTTTCTTTGAATTATCTTTTGTTTATTATTTGGTCTATTGCAAATATTTTGAAGTGTATTTAGAAAAATAAATAAATAGATACACACACATACACACATACATAATAGAAAGAGAGAGAGAGAGAGAGAGTGAGAGAGAGAAAGAGAGACCATATCGCTGAAAACTTTCTTCCTAAAATAAAACTTTGCGAAACACTTACTTCCTCTTAAAACGATTCTTATAATTGTAAATAATAAGTTCTCTTTATACTTTATGAATTTTTACTAAATGTACTATCTTCAATATTATTCAGGGGGGCGGGAGCCAATAAAGAAATGGCAAGCAACCAATAAAACAATATTAATCCTTCTGTAAATACAACACCTTGGTACAAAAACTTTGAATCCACTAAACACTTTTTTGTAACCATTATTAATAGACATCGCGCTAATCACATTATATATGACAGATTGTCAATTATGTGCTGTATGGAATAAAATTAGCGATATGGAACCTAGGATCACGGTATGTAGGAAATACGATAGAATAGAAGCGGGGGGGGGGAGCCTCATTCCTCTGCGACCTACAAGTTGAGGTCTATTGTGGATCCCCTTTAGTTACAGAACAGCCCCCAGCTTTGCGCCTCCCAACCAATCCTAGCAAAGCTGAGAGCGGCTCCGTCATGAAGCTTTCAGCTTCGGGATTGCCCGTCCCCAATTGAAGAAACCTAATCCTCGCCAGGCCGGCGCACTCACAAAGGATGTGCGCCGGGGTCTCCTCCTCTACCTTGCAGAATCGGCATACCGCACTATCCGCAAGTTGTAGGTGGTGCATGTGTCTATTCAGCCTACAATGCCCTGTTAGTAGACCCACAATTAACCTTATATCCCTTCGGGTCTGGCTCAGTAGGTCACTGGTAAATTTAGGCAAATGTCTTTTAATGAAGAGCTTTTAGGAAATACGATAGTTTCAGGAAACATATGATGGACAACATCAGAATTTATCTCCCATCTAACTATAGTTATAAAGAAATATTTAAAAATAAAACAATGAAGTAGATAGAAAATTACTTGAATTTATTAAAAAATTAATATAAATTATTATATAAATATTCCATATTATAATTACTTTGTGTGTACATTAGTAGTACAGTTTATAATATAACATTATGTTAAAGATTTTTCAGATACCCGCGTACTGGCTAGTAGTGTCAAACTAAAGCCAAAGGGAAAAAAAAAGAAACTGGGATTTTAAATTTTGTTTTATTTCCTGTTTCTCCAGATGGGATGTTTGAGATAGCTATATTTAAATTTTCTCTTTTATCTTCTTCTATTGAGGATGAGGATCCTACGGAAGATAAATAAATACCTATGTACCCTGTTCCTCGAGGATGACCACTTTAGTGATAGCCCAGGATCAGCAGGATTTGAATGTTGAGGAATGCCTGATGAGGAAGTTAAAGGACCAGCATGAACAATGGGGGAGTACCTGAGTTCAATGATGGATTAGTAGGAGAAAGTGATTTGGAAGTGCGGGCAAGGAAAGAAGGCAACAGAATGCTGCTTCATTACGTTGTATAGAATAACTGTATCTCCAAAGAAAAATAAAAAGAGGATTCTCTCCTCTATTGTGAAAGATATCCTAACTTAAGGTTCCAAAACATGGACATTCTCAAAAAATGTTATCTCAAAGGTGATAGCAGTTCAGGTGGATTCTGGAGGAGATGCAAGGACTCACCGAATTAGAAATGAAGAGATAAAATGGGAAGGTAGAAATGGGAATATGTGAGACTATCGAATAGCGAATTATTAGAAGAAAATTCAAATGGTGTGGATATTTACGCAGGATGATTCCACAAAAAATGGCCTGAGAGAGTCTAGAAATGGGGATTCTTCCTGGAAGGATGGAGAAAACGAGGAGGACCGTGCTGGTCATCTGCGTGCTGCAGGTGGGAAAAGGAAATGCGGAAAGAAATGGCTGGGAAAGGTCTTCTCGATTATAGCTATCGAGAGACTTGACGACGTAAGCCCGATAAAGAAGTCCGCTGTAAAAGTGAGTATTTTATCTTTTCAAAATACCGATTTTAATATAAACAAAAATCGTGCAATGAAAATGTAGGTTCAACAATTGAGGATATTGTTTGTAGTTTGCAATAATTTATCAGTTTTTTTTCTCTTTTTTTTTTAATTATATTGGAAAAAATCTAAGAAAAAAGCAGATGTCCCATCGATTTTTGGATAAATGAAAAGAGCATTAAAAAAAATTATTTCTTACTAAGAACAGCAATGCCGACGGTACTGATCCTCAAGAGAATTAAATATGGGTAAGAAAAAATACTTCGCAAAATAGTGTAAATAAAAGGAAAAAAATAACCAGTAGTACCAACATATCAATAGAGAAAAAAAATAACCAGTAGTACCAACAAATCAATAGAGAAAAAAAAACTGTTTACATAAAAGTAAACAGTAAGTAAAGGCTAGGACGGTATAAAATAGTCCTCAGGGACATAATAGCACCAAGAGGACAAATGACAAAACCTATTTAGATAATAGGATGTAAATTCGTTCTGCTGTTACATAGGTCTCTCTCTCTTTGTTTTGTTTTTTTGGAGGCGTATGTTTTATAGTACCGATTTTTTACAGTTACTCTAATAAAGAATGGAACAATTTCACGGTGAAATTTAGTAATAAATAAGGATAGGCAAGCAGGCAACACGACAAAGGGCCCCGAAGTGTCATGACACTCCCTGGGGAATTATTGTGTTTAAGCATTTATATGATATAGGCTCTTTATTGCCTCTGTTTACACGGAGAAACTTATCAGCAATGTTCTATTAGCAAATTATTAGATGTCATAGTCATAATTAGTGAGATAACAAAAACTACCGTACGAAAGCAATTGTGTTTATAAATAATGTTTGAGTTATGTTTATATAACTACTGCATGTTTTGACGTCCCCTGAGTACGAAGTTTTTTCAAGAGATTGAGAATATGCTATTTTCTCTAAGACGGGTCGAACGATTTTCTTTAAACTATGTATGTGACCTACACATACCAAGAGCTACAACTTTTATTTGAAACATTTCTCTGGGTAAACTCATGTAAGCGGGCCTTTGAGGGTGGAGGAGGGGTTATGTTTCCCTCTAAAATGCTATTTCAATTTATTATGTAATTGTATCATCTAAACAATATTAAATAGAATTAAATGTGTTTCCATTATTTCGAGTTTTGAGGAAAATTGGTTAACCGGAAGTATGTTTCTACTGAACAGTTTTTTGCACTTTTCACAGTTTTCCCTTCATAAAAATACCAACGAATTTCATTAAATTTGGTTCACTAACTGTGAATATAGAGATCTATCACTTTTGTTTGAAATTTTGTTCTGAGAAAGTTCATTCAAAGATGTTTCGGAGGAGGAGGGATGGGAGAAGGTTATGTTCTCCTCTAAAAAAAGTCATTTTTTTAAATTTAGATTCTCCCATTGATATGAATTTGCTAGTAGTAAATTTTGGAGAGGTCCTTATATCTCACCTCCCTTATGTCTCTACCTTTTCTCGCGAATCTTTATATCTTGGACTTCTCCAGTTGTCTTTATATCTTGGACTTCTCCAGACAGGCACTGCCCTAATTCTTAGGAACTCCCATCTGCAACACAATGGCAGGCCCTGCCCCACTGGCTATCTCGCCTAAAGTAACTTCTGTTCCCAAATCATTTGTCCACAGCCTCTTTGTATCTTCTTCCGCTACGCTTTCTTCCTGCAAAATGAAGGGAGGATCTGCCCCATTGATTCGGCACCCAATGCTTTGCACACAGGTTCCTTTCTTCTCTCTTTAGATTGCCCCTTCTTTTCCCTTTGACCACATCCTGTATAAGTAAGATACATTTGTTCATCATTCATCATATCATTTATGTAATCTAGATATCATATATCATTTATTCCTAGCCAACAATCTCGTTCTATTTTTTTTACTTCTCTCCTTCTACTGTTGGCCTTTGTTTCCTGGGACATAAACAGTAGTTCTGCTCCACTGGCTAGCCCCTATTCGCGTCCTTTTTTGCACTTGAATGGAGGCTCTGCCTCCTGGCTAGTCCCCTCTATATCTCCCTTTCCTGTGACTTGAAGGGGGGCTAAGCCTCATTGGCTAGGCCCAACGCCTTCACATTCATATTTCTGATTTGGGACAGATCCAAACCCCTTGTAATCCCTACTGCAACCCCTTACATCCCTACTTTCCTCCAAAATCTTTATTTATTGCACCATGTGTCTTAATGAGAGGCTTTGCACCATTCTGTGCTTCTCTCATCTTCTCCTAAATCAGTTGCACGCAGGCTACTTCCTTCTCTCTTTTCCATTTGGCGCCTCCTTGTATCTTCTTCCCTCATATACTCCCAGCCAGCAGTTGCCTAGTGTTCTTTTTTCTTCTCAAAACCTTTCTTTTCTCTTTCCAAACCTTTTTTTTTCTTCTCTTCTTTCTTTTCTTCTTTTTTCGCAGGGACTTAAGAGGTTGTTCTGTCCTGCTGGTTAGGCCCCACCTACCTTACCTACCTTACCTGCAACTTAAAGGGATATCCTGGCCCACTGACTTCCCCCAGGGACTCACATCAATTTTTATACCTTGCTCAGCCCGTATGTTTTGCCTGGTGTGTTAGGAAGTGTCCTTAAAATGTTCCGATCGTTTTGTTAGGCCTAGTATATCTGCATGCACGCCAATTTCAGTCACTGGTTACTCGATTACCAGTGACTGAAAGAAGAAAGTAATTGTCTATCTAAAGCCGAAATTGCATTTTTTTTAATTTTATCTGGATGTCAAAAGATTAAAACTTGTGTATACTAACAGACAATATGTCCTCTGAGTTCATCACTGCACTGTATATCCTCTCCTAGTTTAATTAATTATTAGTGAGGCCGTTATGCACGTATAAAGAAAGAACTATTAAAGTGTCATTAGTCAAAACAATAGGAGCTTTGTTGGTGCATTTCAAGTACTAGTTCTAAGTACTAGAACAAACCCTACAGACAACTAACAGACAACTGATGAAAGTTCTTCTACTGTTTATTATACACTTCAAAACAAATGTTTTTGAATACACACTTCTTTTTAACATTCATTAATACAGTGTTACCTCTTTTTTTTGTGCTTTAATAAATTTTTAGGTTTTTACTTTTGGATAGTAGTTAGTAAGAAGAGAATATTGCGGCCCTGCCAAGTTTTGAAATTGAAGTTTCATTGAAAATACATGTTTTGAGGCGCCCTCAAAATGTTTTTAGAGTATGGTCTGTATTTATGTGTATCTGTTTAGAGAGAGAGAGAAGAGAGAGAGTACACAAGGTTTCAAAAACGTCACATCACCGCATTCGGCACGAAGAAGATTTTTTTTTTAAATTTAAAGCGCGTCAACATCTATGGTCATTGGCTGAGCCTTCTCAGTGTACTGCCGGCCTCCGGACAGTGTTCTCTAGTTACAGACAACACTGTCTATACCGGACTTCTAGAGGGTCCTAGAAGAAAAAAATCTAAGGGTAGCACAGCTGGACTCGAACCCGGGATTTCCGCGTCGGAGTCCAGTGCGCTAACCGCCATTCCACTATTCTCTTCCCGAAGAAGATTTGGCCAAAATCCATCAAAACTCCAAAAGAAAAACCACTTTTCCGGAAAAATTAATAGCTTTCCACTAAATTACCCCTTCAGTACGATTATAGGTTTACTACCTACATAATATTAAGATACATTATAAGCTTTGCTAGAGTTCAGAACTTGAAGAATATCGATTAACCAGAAGTTGTTAACTTCACAGAATTTGTTTGTGTCATTTTTAAAGTTTTCTCGGAACTTTAATAAAAATGTAATTAAAAATTTCCTTAAATTGAAATATTAACTGCACACGTAAAAATGTATCACTTTTATTTGAAACATTTTTCTAGAAAAACTCATTGGGGGGGGGTTGTGGGGAGACCTATCAGTTAGGATAAAATTTAAAAAGGTGCTATTACCTATACTGGTTGAGACAGTGTGCGCTCCCCAGTATATACAAATAGCCCCTTTTATCTATTCTATATCAGCCTTATCTAAACGTTTGTAAAGATTATAATTATAAAAAAACTTGTTCTAATTAACTGTATTAATTTTTTTTTTATTGTTTATGTATGCAACAATCAGCGCGATAGCGCTATGAATATCAATTATTACAAAGAACATAAATACATAATGAGTGGAGAAGCAACCCAATGGTATCACTACACAAAAAAAACTGTTCACTCTCTTCACTTGAGAGAAGATCACGAGGCCATTGTTTTTTAAGACGTATAGGAGGGTTATTGGGAAGTGTTTGGGAAGACAGGTGTTGAACTAAAGGATTTGTGTGAGTCTGTAGGATAATATGGAATTTTCTGTAACGGGTTCGGGTGACTTGAGCAATGAACGGTATGTTAAGGTCAGTGTCTCCAAGGTTCGACTGGTGACGTAAAAAGTAGCGTTTACAATGTTACGAAGGATTATGGATTGTA
>JAAEAF010009780.1:0-29994 GCA_011037195.1 Triatoma infestans
GTAAAATATAAGAAGAACACACAAAATAACTGAAGAATTTTGCCAATACGTTTGCTTCTGATCTCTCTTACTCTTAGACTAAGGGTAAAACGCACAGACAGTGACCCGGCGCTATACGAAGCTATCAAATACATGTTAACATATGGCATAAAATACTATAATGGAGTTAATGAGGAGAGAAATTAGGTTTGATTAATTAGACGAGATATGAAGACACTGTTATTAATATAGCTATAAGTTTACACAAACTGCACTGGTCTTGTAATGATTTTTATAGAATAAAAGGTAAGAGTAGAGATATGACACGATGCAATGTATGGTTGAATCTGATAGATAGATATCTAGATAGATGTCGTTATGTAGATTCTCACTGGCTTATATATACAGGTTCTCCCACTCTAGCCCCTGCTTAAGTCAGAGAGTACCAGAGAGGGCCTGTTTTCTGTCGGTAGGGCCTGTGTTCTCTCTCCTGTGTTCTCTCTCTTACCGTTACAAATACACAGAACGCAAGGTGAAGCGAAGAGATGCGACGCGATCTGGCGCGACAACCTCTGAAACAAATCAGTTTGATTTTTACAAGCGACTAGGAGAGACAGCAGTGTGTGTGTACAGTAGCCGAGATGGACAGTGAGTTATTAATTAATGAAGTTTTCTCACGAGAACCGATTTGGCAATCAAAACATATACATCACAGTTACAGAGAGAACTAATAGTTACTTATGCCTCATTCTCCCTTAATATGGGCAATAAATGGTGGTACTCTCCGTACACTTCCCTCCCATCACACACCTCATTTATCCATTCCCTTTTTAACACCACATTGCAAAGTTTTTAATTTAAATAAAGGATTGTCGTATAAAAGTAAAGTATTGAGCCATAGTGCAAACTGGCTACTCTTATTGGTTCTAGTTCCAAGACTCACCGCGTTGCATCGCGCTCTGTGTTTACATGTCGCGTATATCCGCATCGCGCCCTATCGCATCGCGTCGCTGTCTTTGTGTTTGTACCCTAACTTGTATGACGCCTCGTGCAGGCAAACAAGAGAAATTAAGCCTACGGCCTGCTTCCCTACCCCTGCCATCTCTTATAACTTTACCCCTATATATATATTATAATAACATTATATTAACAATATATATATATTATAATATATATAATTACTGAAGGCAATTGAAAAGTTGATACAAATTCTCAAGTTTGAAGCAAATTTGGACAAAACAGAATTTTTGAAAAGATAAAATAAACGCAGTAAGTGATAGTAGCACAAGTTTTTTCAAGAATTTTTATTTTTAATTATTATTTAAAAGAAAAATTAAAGAAAAAAAATAATGAAATTTTATTAATAAATTAAATGTGGATAGATATCGGGAAGAAAAAAAAAAACAAAAACAAATGTAAAGCACAAAATATTTTAAAGTTCTCGGTGGTAATTATGGTGGGAACTTTTCCTAATCTGTACAATTTCGTCGTTATAAAGAATATGATGAGGCGATTGGGTATCTCTCTTCATTATAAAATGAAGAATTTTCAATTTTCAAAATATCTTAATGCCAACAATATCTAAAGTTTTAAAAAAAAAAAAAAAATATTAAGTGTTACGAATACTTAAGAACACTTTCAAATTTTTTATTTAATAGGATAATACAATAAACGATTATCTTATGGCGAGTGTTTATGGGAATAAGGTTCAAATATTTAGAAAGTATTATAATAATAATAAAGTCTGACGTCTTTCTTATTTCGTCTTTTTTTCAACAAAAAAGCTCTACTATTAAATTAATAGTTTCTTTTTATTATCATACACTTTGATAAAATCAGGAATTTTATAAAAGTCAAAGAATTTTTGAATAGAAAATTACTTATTACCTTCACTTACTCCTAGTAAGAGTAACTATTGTAATCGTGCCAAATTTTCCATATCGAGTTTTCACCGGAAATATCCGTTTTGAGATCCCCTGAGTCCAAAAAAAAAAAAAGTGGTTTTTAGAAAATGGTCTGTGTATGTGTATGTAAGTGAACAGCACAGTCTCAAAAACGAAAAAAACCGTAGAAAAATTGAAACTTGATATTCCTGGTTTAGGTATCACCACGTTATCTGACAAAATCCTCAACCGGAAGTACCGCTTTACTATTTTTTTTTTTTTTTTTTACTTTTTTGGCGACTTTTTCAAAAATGGCTCCAACAATTTGCTGGAAAACTTGTTACATCAACTACACATATACAAAGAGCTATAACTTTTATTTAAAAACATTTCTCCGGGAAAAATTCATTTAAGAGTACTTTTGGGGGAGGGGTTGAGAGGGTTACGGCAGTTTTTTTTTTAGACAATTCTGTCATCTAAAATAATGTTAATTAGAATTGAAACATGTTGAAATTCCAAGTTTGAAATGATTTTTTTTTCACATTTTTGCGATTTTCTCATTAGTGGCTGGGATAATTTTCTTGAAACTTCCTACATAAACTACATATACGCAGATGTACAACTTTTATTTAAAACATTTCTCTGGGAAAATTCATTTAAGGGCACTTCTAAGGGAGGGATGGGGTTATGTTTTTCTCTAAAATGCTATCATAGTTGATTATACAATTCTACACAATCCAAACAAAATTAATCAGAAATAAATAGATGGCCAAAATTGCCGAGTTTCAAGGAAATTAATAAACCGGAAGTGCGCTTTTATTGAACAGTTTTTTTTTTAGTTTTCGGACGAATTTCATTAAATTTTATACACTAACTATAAAATTTGTCAATTATAATTTATTTTGAGAACTGGAGTAAGAGAAAGTTGTGTGAATGTTTCACACCAGATTTTTTTTTTTTATTTACATTTTAAATTAAAATCGCAGTAAAGTTATTAAAATTAAAAAAATTAAACACCTACACGGTATTTAAATAAAACTAGTGAACTAATGATAGTATAAATAAAAAGGAAAAACGAAATATTCAGTAAATCAAACTAAAACTTAATTACAAATTCAAACAAAAATAATTAAGATATAAATTAAGATTTATTTTTTTAAATTTATACAAGTTTAAATAATCATAATTTTAATAATAATTACTTATAACAAAAATAATATAAAATATAAACAGTGTGGGAAGAACTAGTTAATCTTGATAATATTATTATTTTTTATTTTAATACATTCTGTTTTTAGACGTTAGAAATATAAATAAATAAATAAATAAAAAAATTTATTGAACATTGTAGGCGTTTTGCGAACCAATAATACGTAGGTAGTTTACTTAACCTTCAGATTATTACCTAAATAAAGTTACACAACAATAACGCAGGTGCTTTTTATTACCCTATTAAAAAACATAAGTTTTATTTTCATTTTATAGATGGAATGGGTTGTTTTTGAAATTAAAACAAAAAAATATTCTGGTTTTGAAACACTCACACGGCAATCTACGTAGTTCAGGTACGTATTTTGTTTAGATTATTATCAGGGGTTACTTATTATTTTCTTATTTATTATTGTTTGTCTGTGGGGAGGGACCAAACCCTATGCTATCCAAAGCCTCACTGGGCCCATATAGCTACCCCAACAAAAAACAACAACTACCGGCTCGGAACAAAAGTCCAGGCCCGGGATTTACCCATCGTACCACAGTCCGAACAAATCAGACCAGAACCTTAAAAGAACATAGCTTAAGATCTTCTACCGATATCCTATTCTGGCCAAAGGTCCTCAACCTAATCTCCTCACAACCCAGACAATCTTTCCATAAAATGGATGAGTGTTTCCTCCTCTGTCTCACAGACTCTACAAAAATTGATCCAGCATGAGACCAATTACGTGAATGTTGTAATGGTACCACAAAGATAATGCAACCCCAGCAGAGAGAAGAGAGGCCCTCTCTGGTTAACAGAGACTACTCTCTGACTTAGGCAGGCTAGAGTGGGAGAACTTATGTATATAAGCCAGTAAAAATCTATCTAGACGATATCTATCAGATATAAACATACAACTGTACGTCGCATCATGTCATATCTTTACTCACACCATTCATTCTATCATTTTCATTATAAAGTCCAGTGCAGTTAGTGTAAACTTAGCTACATTATATTGGTTGTCTTCATATCTCGTTCATTTAATCAAACCTAATTTCTTTCCTCAACAACTCCATTATAATGTCTCCTTAAACCACAATGTCCAGTGGTCCAACCAGATGCGTGAAAGAGCTCCGTGAAAGACATAGCAACGTCTCACTAATAGCCCCGCGATGAGCATTTTGGACGGCCGAATACTAACTGAGCTTATCCATAAGGATGGAATGCTGTGAAGCTGTCCATGATTAGAAGCCTGACAGACATGTGTCAGAAGATACGCCAACAGCAGGCTAGGGACCAATAAAAGGGAGTGAGGCGCTTAATTTGGCAAATCTATCCACCTCGTCATTCCCAAAATCCCAGACTAGAAGCACATCTTTCTGAAAAGAAAGCTCTTCCAGTCTTTTATAACATTCTAACACCAACCTGGGAAGTGAAGACACATGAACTAGCGCTTTCAGCGCAGTTTGGCTGTCCGAGCAGATACAAACACCTTTTAAGTTAGTATTTACGTTACCCTCTCATCCAAGATACAACAAAGAATAGTATAAACCTCAGCCTGGAAAACTGTGGTCTATTCTCCAAGAGATACTGCTAAATGATCTCCGTTCTCAAAATAGACCGCAACTCCAGACCTGCCATCCATTCTGGAACCGTCCGTGTAACACCGGAAGTAATTATCAGGTATCACACCAGACGGACCCTATCTTGACCAAATTATTTTTGCTTATTAATATTATATAAATAAAATCAATTTTGAAAAATTTGACCACGATTACAAAACTTCCACTTAGAGAAATTAGAGAAAATGAAAAAAAAAAAAACAAATAATAATTTTTAATTAAATAAACAAAAACAAAAAAAAATTCAAAGATTAATAGTGATTCAAGTAGAGATATTTCTCTTCAGGTAAACTTTCATTTAAAAAAAATACAAAAAAAAACACCGTTATCTTCAGCTGTTACGAAAGCATGATCATCATATATATATATATATATATTTCTTTTTGCTCATTGCTGCTTTTTATCGTGTTTGTTACCGTTAGGTCTTTTATCAAGAGTTTTTTTTTTTTTGTTTTCTTCGTGAAAATAAATAACAAAAAAAAATAATCAAATTATCACGATTTTAACACATATAAGTGTCGTTTAATATTATACAATTAATAATTGCATAAGTAAATTATAAATTAATTAACTGTATTTAATAAATTGATAACAATAAAAAACTAAAAATCTGGTGTGATACACTCACACAACTATCTCTTTATTCCCAGTTCGTTAAAATTATAATTGACAAAATTTATAGTTTGTGTACAAAAATTTAATGAAATTCGTACGAAAAATGTTTAGTAAAAACGCACTTCCGGTTTACTAATTTTCTTGAAACTCGACGATTTTTGGCCATCAATTTATTTCTAATTAATTTTATTTAGATTGTATAATCAACTATGATAGTACTTTAGAGAAAAATATAACCCCACCCCAAATCCCCTAAAAGTGCCCTTTAAATGAATTTTCCCAAAGAAATGTTTTAAATAAAAATTTATATATATTTTTGTATGTGTAGTATATAAAAAAGTGAAAAAAAAAAAAAAAAAAAAAAAATTCATTCAAATAAAGTAGTAAATTAAACGTACTTCCGGTCATCTGATTTTTGTCAAATATAGAATTTCAATCACATATTTAATTCTAATTAATATTATTTAGATGATAAGAATTGTATAATAAACTGAAATAGCCCTTAAAGAGGAAATCTAACCACACCCCTCCACTAAAACTGCCCTTAAATGAATTTTTCTGGAGAAATGTTGCAAATAAAATTTGTAGCTCATTTTATATGTAATTGATATACACGAAGTTTCAAGAAAATCGTCGGAACTATTTTTTGGGAAAATCGCAAAAAAGTAAAATAAAAAAAAAACAACTAGTAAAGTAGTACTTCCGGTTGAGGAATTTTGACAGATAACG
Organism: Triatoma infestans; assembly: GCA_011037195.1. Lineage (NCBI taxonomy): Eukaryota > Metazoa > Arthropoda > Insecta > Hemiptera > Reduviidae > Triatoma > Triatoma infestans. The sequence continues at coordinate 6,027 of JAAEAF010009780.1, forward strand.
TACTGTTAGATCCCATGGTGATACCAAAACGGAATATCAAGTTTCAACATTTATACGATTTTTTCGTTGTTGAGCTATGCTGTTCACATACATACATACACCACACAGATTATTTTCTAAAAAACACTTTTTTGGATTCAGGGGGCCTTAAAAACGGATATTTCCGGTGAAAACTCGATATCAAAAATTTGACACGATTACAATACTTCCTCTTACTTAGGAGTAAGAGAAAGTAAAAAGTGGTTTTCATAAAGATTATATTTCTACCATTGATGCAACATTGAACACCAATAAACAACTAATAAAAAAAAATTAGTAGTCTGTAAAAATTTTTATGAATTATAATTTATTATGTAAATTGCAATAAAAGAAAGTTGACTTCTGATTTTATTAATTTTTTTATTTTTTTTTTAAATGAAAATTGCGTAAAATGTAAAATATTTATCAGATACTTAGAAAGGGACCCTCCCACATATTTACACTGATTCATGTCCATTTTTGGTTGACAATGTTATCTTTTTTTTTTTTTTTTTTTTTAAATAAAATATAGCGTCACCTATATTATAATATGAATCATTTTTGTGATACGATAAAATAATATATTAATATTACGTTATTTATTAAAATACTTGAAATTAAAAAAAAAAAAAAAAAAAAAAGGTTGAATATTTTTATATGATTGATTGAAATTGAGAATTTTATATATAGATATTATTAAGAACACAATTCATCATCATAGATCGTAGATTTTTTTTAAAAGAACAAACAGAAGTGGCGTATTTAGAGGAATCTTGATTATGTGAATGGACTTTGCGTTAGACAAGGCTGCGATATATATTATTGTATATCCATCCAAATATCCTTGATAATTGGTGAATCCCACATTACTGGTAGCTGGCTACCAAAAAAAAAAGGAAGCACGCACCCAAGGAAAAAATAGCAATTTAATAAATATCTTTCTTCATTTCTAAATTAGTAATTAGAATGTTCCAAAAGACTGGAAGTGCTATCCACTTCAAAAAGGATGTTGTTCTAGTATAGGTATCAGGTCATATGGGGGAATTATGAGGAGGTAGGTAGGTTACCCAAATTAGGCGCCTCTCTGCCCAACTTTAGTCCTAAAGCCTTGCGGTTGGTGTGTCCTTATGCACATGTCGGTCAAATTCGTTTAATAGGATGTTAAAAAAAAAACAGGAAAAAGTCAAGTGTTTTTCTTTTAAAGACGAAATTTCTCTTACTTACTTAAAAACAGAGAAAGTAAAAAATTGCTCCGTTAAAATTTGACAGCACTATATTGGAAAACTAGTGTTTCTTTGACAAAACTCTTCTTCACAATTCAAATATTGATAGATAGATAGATAGATAGATAGATTCTAACGGGGGAATTGGCTCTTCAGCCTACGCCACCGCGACACCCCAAGGATCTATTGTGACACCCCCCGACGAGTTGGAGACCCTTCCCCTATCCTGTCCTTAACCGGACTGTGGAATTGGGGGGGGGGCTCCCAGGTGGTCAGTCAGAGCACCTGCCATCAGAGCACCCTCTCGAGTCCTGCTTGCCTTAAAAGACTTAATAGGTCCGAGAGAGGGCCCCGGCTGAGGCTTGTTGGCACCAGCTTCTCTTTACCAAAGAGGCGGTACCTTAGCCAAACCAGCCCCTCGCACTGACATACCACATGCAGTGCCGTCTCCTCTTCTTCCTGACAAAACCTACACAGGCTATCCGTTGCCAGGCCCATGCGATGCATGTGCTTATTTAATCTACAATGGCCAGTGAGAACGCCAACTGCTATCCTTATGGCCACCCGGCCTAATTGGAGTAGTTCCGCAGTTAGCTTGGGCGAGTGGCTATGAATAAACGTTTTCGCCTGCCTCTGGCCTGGAGTTTTGACCCACCATTCCCTTGATCGGTCCTGCATCCATAACTTAATGGATGCACTCCTGAGGCATCTTGAGACACCACAGAACGGCTCCGGCCCGATAAGTGCTCTCATTGAACCCTCCCGGGCCAGGCGGTCCGCCGCCTCATTGCCTCTGTAACCCGAGTGCCCAGGTACCCAAACCAGGAAGACCTTATTATGGCTACTAATTTCCCTGAGTGCACCTAGGCAGTCCCACACCAGCCTTGAGCTGATCTCCCACGAGTCAATTGCCCGCAGAGCAGCCTGGCTATCCGAATAAATGACGACTCTGGAGTTATACACTCCCCGTCTTCTTATTTCGGCGGCGCAGATAATAATCGCGACTAGCTCCGCCTGAAAGACCGTAGCTAGCCTTCCCAGGCTCACCGAGATATTACATCTCGGATGAGCCCCGTACACGCCGGCTCCCACTCCATCTTCCATCTTGGACCCGTCCGTGTACCACATAGATTCGCCTGTAATTGGCGGCCCATTCTTCCATGCCCCTCTGTCTAATATCAAGACTTTGAAGGGTTTTTGGAAGTCATACCTAGGAGTCATTATGTCCGTAGGCAGGCCCAAAATCGGGTCCGCTTCCAGCTCCTCCCATAGGTCTTGGTACCTCCCAGTATGCCTGGGATAGATGGGCACTTGTCCCTGTTGTAGTCGTGCCACAATTGCTCTTGCAACGCCTTGGACGTAAATGTGGAGTGGTGGAAGCTTCAAATATTGATAACAGTACTAATTTTTTTTTTTTTGCCGCATCGACTGCCATGGTCATGAGCGCCACCATAATTATTATTCCTTCACGATCTGTGGCCACTCAAGCTGGGATAGCACATATTAATCACGTGGCTTCCACACACTACACGTTGCCTAGCAAGGTAGGGGTGGAGCTCTAGATTGTCGAATGGCTTTTCCACACACACCCTCTTATATCATCAAGCTAGTCGACGAGTGGGAGTGTGGAATATTGTTTGTGCCATCCTTTTAGTCTACTAAAAACTAGATTTGTAGATTTGGGCAAAATTAAAGCACTTTTTTTTCAACTATGAACAGTATTATACACATATTATCTACATAAGTAATAGCTTTGTTATGTAACCGATATTAAGAAGGCTATATGTACAACACAAACTAATTGAGTGGTGCAGTTATTTTTAACAAATTTTACTGCACCCCCTCAAATGGACTAATCCTAAAATGAACTAAACCTAATCGGGTTGAAATACTTTTATAAAATTTCTTTCAACCCCTGGATAAAAGCCTAAACTAAACATTCATACTAACTTTCTCACCAATAAATACATAGAGTCTTCACGAATACATTCAAGCTAATAAATACATTCACGCCGATATTAGATAGTACTAATATCACGTCCGAGAAGTGAAATCTTTTCGTGTTAAAAGAAAAAAATGTATGAAATTACATAGTATTTTGTCCGGGACTGCAGTATGATTTTTTGGTGTTAACCAAATTTTCATGTTAAGCACTTTCGTGTTACAACGTTTTTTTTCACTCTATAGGCAAAAAAAATTTTTTTTTTACAATATTTCATACTGTGGGGAAAGAGGAGGGAACAATCAGGAGACCTATTGTAAAATAAAAACTAGGTCTGGTATTCTAGAAATGAATCTAAACAGAGAACATTTAACACCTGCTTGTTTTTAAAACAGCTGAACATATGTGCGCGCAGGGTAGCAGAGAAAGGACTCTTGGCCCGAACGAACACACTGGCGTGACAGATGGTTTGCAACTGCCTATTGACAGTTTTTCCTTGAACTGTTATTATATGGAACATGTACTGTATATAAGTTAGAACATTTGGTCGATTTAAATCATTATTTTTTGATTGATTTATTGTTATTAAAAATCACATTAATTTTTATTTCAAAAATCTTTATATATATATATAATTTGATCAAATATTTAGCTGGGGAGAGGGAAATAAATAATAACTTAAATAACAATTTTTATTAATGAATTCACCTTGATAGAAAAACCGGTGTCTAGTTTTATATGTTAATATTTCGCAATATCTAGCGGCAAAGTAATTTACTTTATAATCTATACACTTTTATTTTATAAAGTATAGATGTATAGTTTAGTTATGTATCACTTTATTAAAACCTTGATACAATTTATGTTTCAAGGTTTTTCGTTTTTTAAATAAATTCTGCTAAATTAGTTCCTAAGTTTGACATAATTAGGAAATAATGGAAATTGAAATATCAGGAACATATGCCTAAATGATACAAATTATCAACTAGAACTATCTGGTTAGAGAAAGAGTTAGAGGTTAATTTTCCTTCAAATTTCAAATTTTTAAATCAAACGTAATTTCTTTAGCATAACTTAAAAACATGGTGATACCATAGTATGAATTGTAGTAAAAATTCTTACGCTAAAGTTCTTACAGAACTATTAAATTCAATTTTTTCGGGGTAAACAAAAAAAGAAAATGGCAAAAAGATTGTAAATATGTCAATGTTACAATCGTCTATTAAATGTATTAAAAGAAACTCGAGTGACTGTTTGTACCCTTCCCAGTATTAAGTCAGTTACTAGTAACTGACTGACAAACAGCACATTTCAGAGATATATGTTATTTTCATTTCAGAGATTTTTTCCATGATAGCCTGGCTTCATTTTGTTGAACAAAGAAAAAAAATCCAGTTTACACATTCTATGCAACTCTTTTTTATCACTCAATGTTTATCAAGAAATCTTGATGACAGGGGTGAACGCCCGAAACTCGTCAATGATAAAAAACAAATGTACCAGGATGTCTAATAGTTGTTGTGGTTGGTTCCGCAGAGCTGGAAAGTATCAAGAGATATTTTTCGTGATACCCTGCTTCTTTTTGTGGTCATCGACCCGGTTTCGAGCTTTCGCCCATCATCAGGATGTTTTTGTCAAAACAGTGTAATAACATAAGACTTGCACAGAGCAAATACAATCGATACACTCTGTATTTGCATGTACACTGAATGTATTAACTGTATTTATTCTGTGCAAGTGTATGTTATTATAGTGTTTGACAAAAATAATCTGATAATGGGCGAACGCCCGGAAACCAATCGGTGACCACAAATAGAATCAGGCTATCACAAAAAATATCTCTGAAGCAACTCTAATATTGCAGATCTAACCTACAATGAATTATTTTCTTACTTTTTTTAAAAATTCATGAATTTTAGAAACTGTGAATGGACAATGGAAATCACAATGTAACAATATATCATCAGAGCTATTATCCCGTGATAGCCTGGTTCTTTTCGTGGTCATCGACCGGTTTTGCGCCTTCGCCCTTAACCAGGATTTCTTCTTTGTCAAGACACTGTGATAAATTAAGACTTAAACAAAGCAAATTTTGTCCCAAATAGTCTATAAAACTAAATTTGCTCTGTGCAAGTCTATGTTAGCACATTGTTTTTGACAAAACAACCTGATTTGATGGGCAAACGCTCGAATCCGGACGATGATCACAAAAAGAAACAGGCTATCACTGGAAAAATCCTTTGATGCTTTCCAGCTCTGCGGACCCAACAACAACAACAACAACTAACAATATATTAATTTTTGTGGAATATGAACAGGTGGATGGTCAGAATGGAGAATTTAGCCAGTTCATTAGTTGTACACTGAGTTTAACATGTCACTGATTAGATCCCTACGCTGATGTAAATCTATTTTAAAAATAAGAATTTTACTCTTTTTTTTTATGAACTACGAGACCAGTGGCGATTTGTGTTAATATACAAAAAAATCCCAGCCATTTTGGTCACATAGTATTAAATTCATATTTCCTAGCAACTTTTACTGTGAACACGCCATACAGATGGTGACTGTATCGTATTTTGTATAAGTTCAGCGAGGAAGTTTAAATTATTGAAGATATTTGTACTTTATATTATCACTGTAAGAAAAATTGTTGTATTCATGATTTATTTTGGCAAATAATTGCAGGAAGAATTTGTGTACAACTATGGAGAGACTCGTCATGAAGATTTCGTCAAAATTCATGAATCAGACCTTGTTTTTTTTTAATGATTTTTTTTTTTTTTTCAATGTTTAATAATTTTCTCTAAAGATTTCCTTCAAACTTTATTAACTAGAATACTTTTAGGTTTATTAATTTTATGGCTAACATTTTATCTGGAAAAAAAATCTGTAACATTAGGCACTAATTCTTCAATAAACCAGATTCTGTTTTGAGAGGGTACCTCTGGGATTTTTCATATTCAGCATCAGAGAAGCAGTACCAAATTTGAAAATCGAGATATAAATTTAATGAACCTACATTACTATAACCATCCCACAAATAACTTAATTTTTTTTTTTTTTTTTACAATCTATTACAATTTAAATAAAAAGAGAAATCCAATAAAAGTGCTAAGTTTTTATTTATTATTATTATTTCTAAAGAATGACACAAAAGAATAAAAAAAAAGGGGGGGGGGAGATATTTTCTTTCGTAAAAAAACGATCTATATTTCCCCTAAATGGTAAACAGTAGGGCTTTTCCTAGCATTTATTTGCTAACGTGTTAATATTGTGGCAACAATAGAATATTTTGTATCATTTTCACCTTACCCCATTATTATCCCCACCACTGCCGCTTTATGTTTTCTTCTTAAACACCGTTTTTTTCTTTTTACCACTTTTACTAAATAAAAATTGAAAGGACAGTTCTATTTAAAACTAAAAAAATACTAACTAATATAAGCATTTATAATTTGTATAGCTAGTTAGTTTGATAAATTATTTTTCTGCTTTCGTAGTCAAGCTATTGTCTTTTATCACAACCTATTGTCCAATCCTGTCCGCTTTACTAATCAGGCAAACTTCTTGAAACACCTAAAAATATGTTCCATCCTAATTTATACCTTTCTCTAATCATTCTTCCATTTGAAATAATATAAAATAGGTTAACAATGATAAAACTTAATAATTGCAACATATTTAAAAAAAAACTAGGTTATAAGTTTTAAAAATATTTAGAAAAATATATACGACGCATAATTTAATAATAATAATAATCATTAACTAATTTTACAAGTCACTTTTTTACAACAACATAATGATATCGATAACATTCTAAGAAGCTATAATTAGAAAGTTTACCTATAAATTGATATAGGTCGTTATGCCAATATATTTTAGCATTTATTTTTAAGTCTTTTTTTTATTTTTTTTTTATTTTTTACAGTTAAGTATTTATTTATTGAATGATAAGCGATAAAAAAAAGATACAGCGCTTCTTTCCTGTAAATGTCTATTACTTATAGAAAGGTTATCATTTTTTTTTAAGTTTTGAAGTGACAAATATAAATTTTATAAGGGAAGTGAGACATCATTTTTTTTATTTTATTATTATCAAACAGTGTTCTTCTAGCTTACAGACAACATTGCCCATCAGCCGAACAGTGAGCTGTAGAGGCTCCTAGGAAGAGAAAATCTAAGGGCACCATGCTGGATTCGAACCAGGCACCTCCGCGTTGCTAGTCCAGCGCGCTAACCACTGAGCTAATCCCTTTCCCTTACTTATTTACTAACTTACATCATTAGTTGGCATTAAATAAATGAAATTACACATATTTAAAAAGCAAGGAGCTCATGATACTAATCCCACAAGATCGATCAGTAATACTGGACTGTAAACCAACTTCTGCTTCTTCTTTTATGGTTTTTTTTTTTTTTTTCTTTTTCAAAATTCAAACTTTCTCAATAAACCAAGAGGGCACATATTGAAAACTTTTAAAACATTTTGAAGCTGAGGCAATCTCCATAAAGAGTTTTTGAACAGAATGAAAGAATTCCAAGTCCAGGTCATATAAAGGCAAAAATTTCTTCTTTTTTTTTTTGCTTGACTTGTCATTTTTACATTATTAAGAATCTTAAAAGTTAACCAGGGTGGCCTAAAAAACACTAAAAGGACCCAGAGACATAAAGTCCATCTTTCTCACAGGTTTACAACACAGCATTCGCTCAGCCTTTTTTTTTTTTTTCTTGTACCTTCTAAATCTGCAGTCATCAATCTTTATAGTTTAAAAGATTTATTGCCCTGCCACTGGTAAGTTTGCGACACAAATAGTCTATCTACAGAGCTCCCTACGTTAATTATTAAATAAAGACAAAACAACTGATTTTTATTTTTTTTTTTTTAGGACTTTTTGAGTTTGAATGTTTTAAAATCACATTAAAAATTTTGTTCTGTGCCCTGATAAAACTGTCGGCTTACGTATGGGCTAATCTTAGAAGCTTAATATACTATATTTTTTCACATTTTGACGACAAAACTAGCTTTGAATTTCTTACTCTTACATTTCTTCTTTTTTTTTTTTTGCTGCTTAGAACTTTTAGCTAATTGGAAAGACAACATTTGGCATGCACACTGATAAAGTAAAGGGTGTTTTTGTGTCGAAATTTTTTTTTAGCTACCATGCAGAACCAGTTAATAATGGAGGCAAGATTTATGACAGTCAAGTTGTCCCCCTCCCGCCTTTATAGGGCTTATCTAAAAGAGGTTTTTTCCCTGAAGCATTTTAAATAATAATCTTAAAATTTTGGTAAATAAGTTTTTCATCAATCAAAATTTTTAAGATAAGATTAGGCTACTTAAAGTATAAGGCAAGAGTTTCGACAAAATCCAATAAGTTATCGTTGATGAATGAGGAATGATATAACTATACTACTTATTATTCATGTCCATTAATTAATAAATAAATTAATGATAAATCCAAGACAAGGAACGGGAATCGCAAAGGCCTTAGAATTTGCAAACTGTGTCTCTCACCAGTAAGCTCTATTTCTCATCATTGCCACTTGATTTGATTTAGATACTGTATATAATCTTCTTCTAATTATTTTTTTCTATTCGCATCGGCTCTCAAAAACTGGGGACGATTAAATAACCATAAATAACGATTCGAACTATTTCTGAAATGGCTAAATATGATATCCTAATATTCTGGTAATTTTACAATTCCGCTTTTTATTGTTCTTTAGACAACCGCTGAATAATGTTTTTTTTTTATTAATTATCTATTGCCTTTGTCTGCCTAGTTAATTCTGTATGCCCATATTTCCAAAAGATCTTAATTCTTCAGAAAGGTTTCGGTGAATATTTAAACTTTCAACGCGATACAAGAAGATGGTGTAATCGAATTAACAATATGCAGTTGAGATTAAGCGCTGGATACTTTACTGGATACTTCAATGCTAACATCATGAACTGCAGCGGCCTTTCAACTACGCTTTAACATCTCTTTCACGTCTATTGCACTATACAAACGAATAGGCTAGGATTTTGAGAACCAATCTTCCCCCCTTTAGAAGCTGTGAAAAAAAAAAGAATCATACAACAAGCCTGAAAAGTTCAGACTTTAGCAAAGTCTTGGATCAATATTGAAGAGTTAAATACACTCCAAGAAATCTATGAAATCTAAGCAAGCTATCAGGAAGGAAACAATATTTGAACAAGCAGTCAAATAAGCTTACTGTTATTGACGAGTCCTAAAACATAACTCGCAAAGAATTATTCAAGAAGTTGCTTTACAATAAAATCAATCAATTGTCTGCACTCAGCTCTCTGTCAAATGCCCAAGCTAGCCCATATTAGCTATCGACTTTTTAGGATAAGCAAGAGTTGTGCTTTTCAAACTAATCTAACTAAAACCACGCTACATCTACAAAGCCTACCAATATCATGGTCAGTGTACGTTCGGTCATTCTATCTTCATATATTCTTTCTTTTTCACAAATCACTTAAAATATAATTATGTGCTTTTAAAGTATAAGTAGTGAGTTATGTGTCTCTATCAATTCAATAACTGTAACCAACATTCCAGCTGCTATTAACATAGGAGATTCAACCGTTTCTAAGAATGCAAAAAGACAAATCTAGCCGGAACAATCTAACCATTATTTCATTCAGAACATCTAATCAGTTGTCTGGCACTTGTTTTAATAATTATCTGTATCATTAAAAAAAAAAAAAAAAAAAAAAAAAAAACAGAATAAATTAATAAAATGCAATTTCTAGTATATCTCATCATCAAAACACAAGAAGAAACATAAATTAATAATGGTCAAAGAATTCAGGCATTATATAAAACAATAAACGATATCTGTAAAAAAAAAAAAAAATTAAAATATCTAGGCGCCATTGTCTTTTTTTTTTACTTTTATTCTAATAAAAGAGAGGCACACTTTAAGGCGAGGCGCTGGTTATATATATGCTGCCACCTTGGAGCCTTATAAGCCTTATTAGGCACTGCACAACAGTGCTTTAGGGGACCTTGGCAGTGTGGTGGTAGTTTTATGTAGGAGTAACCTTTGAAGGAGTGGTTTTTATTATTTATTTATTTATATCTTTAAATTAACTCTAACCCTAAATGGGATACATATGTTCCCCCCCAAAAAATTGCACATTAAGTTTGTTTATTTATTTAATGTTACATTTTTTTTTTTTTTTTTTAGTTTATTAATTTTTCAAATCATTCTTATTATTACTCAAATTTATTTAAAACAAATATAAACACTTGCAAATAATTACTAATTGATAGTTGAAAAATTCGTTTTCCCAAAATTGTGATCTCAAAGAAAGGAAAGACGTAATTTATAATTTTATTTATTTTAATTTTATTTTCATTGATTTATTATTATTATTGTAAATATTGTAGCAAAAAATATAATATTATGTTTATATATTAGATATGTCCTCGACATTTATTGTTAATCTCTTTAGCGGAGAATTTTTTCTTTTTTTGTATACGGGAATCTGCAAACTGGTTTATAATCACCTTTATTAAGAACACTCGATTCAAATCTCCACAGCGTAGATTTCTAACTTATCGTAAGGTATGATAATATTAAACCAAATATTATAAACTAGGAAATCATTGTTTACTCTGGATTTTCTCTTGCTTGCACAAGTCTCTCTTTGCTTTGTATTAATGTTAGATTGTTATAGGGGATTATTGCAATGCGATCTGAAAGATCTATGGTACCCCTCCCCGGAGCTTTCTCAGTGCCCTGCCAATCAAGCAGTGTTCTCTAGTTACAGACAGACAATACTGTCCAACACCAGACAGTGCGGCTGTACAGGATTCTGGGAAGAGAAAATCTGAAAACAATGTACTAGATTCGAACCTGGGACCTCCACGTTGCTAGTCCAGCGCGCTACCACTGAGCTAATCCCTTTCCCAGATTTCTGGGAAAGCAGGCTATTATGGAAAATAACTCTTATAAAAAGAAAAAATGTTTTTAGCTAATCCTGGCGCTTCATGATGTGTATTTGAAAAACAAATCACTAAAAACGTAAAAAGCTTGAATTAGATTTCACCCCATCTCATTCAAAATACCATCACACCGGATCTTGTTTTTATTATTTTTTTTTTTTTAATGATTTTTTCTTGAAAATCGTTTCAACGATTTTCTTTAAATTTCACATACTATCAACACATACTTCATCACTTTCCCATCTATCACTTTCATTTCAAACATTTTTCTGGGAAAGCTTATTTTTTCAGGGGATACTGAGGGAGCGTTATATTTCCTCTAAAGTATTACTTCAGTATAATATATGGTTTTTTACCACCTACATAATATAGCCTTGATAGAATTCCATATCTGAATTAAAAAAAAATCGGTTAACCGGAAGTGGGTTTTTACAAAATAGGTTTAGATATATTGTGCCCCTCAAAGCTTTCTCAGTACACTGCCGGTTTCCAAGCAGTGTTCTCTAGCTAAAGACAACACTGCCCATCACCGGATAACGAATTGTTGTAGAGGCTTCTAGGAAGAGAAAAATCTAAGAGCAGCATGCTGGATACGAACCCGGGAATCTGCGCGTTGCTAGTCTAGCGTTCCTTGGCTTTGGTTAATTAACCAGAAACGAAGACCGTAGTTTGTATACTACGTTCGTCCTAAACTGTAAAGGAAGGGTAGAGTGTATAGGGTAAAAACTAGGAGAGATGACGCACATTTCAAAGTTATGCCCTGTATCAAAAATATAGAAGATATATTAAAGTGGTTAATGCTTATAAAACATATGGTCAACTACTATTATCTACAAAAAAAAAAATTCTTAATTTTTCAAAATAAAGACATTCTCATTTATTCCAGAAACAAAATACAAATACACTATACATTTGGACGTCTCTCCTAATATGGTAGGATAGATGACGCACCATAGGTAGGAGACCAATCCTCTGTGAAGGTAACATGGCTGATCAACATGAAATTTGGTAAACACTATGTCTATAAGTCCAACTTTAACGACAGCAGGAAATCTTTCATTTCAATTGCAATTAATATAGTATATAAATACGAAAAAAATTTACTAAGCGTTATGAAAATTCAGGTATTCACCAGAAATAGCTGATGCGTATAAATTTTTGTAGAACTCACAAAATAACTGAAGAATTTTGCAATACGTTCACTTTCTGATCTCTCAACTCCTGGACTAATTTCCATGATATCACTTGGTGGCAAACAAAAGAAGTAAAGCCTGCGTCTTCTCTCCTACCTCCATCTCATCACTCCTACCTTTACCCTATAGTTTAAGCGTATTATGTAGTGTTGTGACGAAGTGCATGATCGTATTAAGTTGTGGTAACCCATGATATCGCTACTCCTCAAGTAACTGCATACAACGAATCCCCCTTGCGGGCTTTGTATTAATATTATGTAGGCGGTAAAAACTATATATTTTGTACTGAAGTGGTATTTTAATGGAAAACTATTTTGCCGGGGGGGAAATGTTACAAATAAAAGTGATAGGTTATAGATAAGTACATGAAGTTTAAAGGAAAATCTTGAAAAACTGAAGAAAAAGAAACTACCGTCTTCTACCGTAAGAATGTCACACTTCCGCCGTTGATAGATTTCCGCTTGGAAACATTCTTTGTCTGATGCGGTGGTATTAACTAAACGGAATACCAAGTTTATGAGATGTCTGCGATTTTTGAGATAATTTGATTTTAAAAAAAATAAAAAACACAGATCATTCCCTAATGACATGTTTTTTCGGTGTAAATTCAAATTTTGTACTATTGAAAGGATCGGAAATACTAGCTCATTTACTAGGGGATTAAAAGAAAGTAAACTTAGGGGATTAAAAGAATGATGAACTTTATTATTTGTACAAAATAAGGAATTTAAATTTTATTATACCAATTATTGGCTTTTGATTTTATTTATATTTATTTAATTAAAAAAATTCTAAGGCGCATTTTAGTAATAATAATAATAAAAAAAAGAACACTAACACTAAATGCTAATTAGAGCATCACAATAAAAAAAATTGACAAACAAACAAAATATTTATCTAATTTATGAATTTATAAAGCTAGATAACGCACATTCCACTGTGTAACAGCTTTATATATTAATAATTTACGTCATTGAATACGTCATAAACAATTTTTTTTACGTGACTATCAATGAATTCTTTTTTTTTGTTTTTTTTTAATTGAGAAAGTAGTAGTATTTTATTGTCTTGTCTTATTTTTGTTTGTTTTTGTTCAGTTTATTTTATTTTATTTTTTTTTAAGTTATAAATAAAAATAAGACTCCCACAAAGTAACATTCCAATGTGAACAAAAATACACACAGTATAACGTTTTTGGTCGTCGGATCTGAACTCTTCTTTTTAATGTTTAGAAGTGTCTCTCTACCCCACGCATTTTCCTCTTTCTAGTTTTATTTTTATACATTCAAAGAAGAGTTCGTTCAGTTTAGTTTCCATTCTATTCTCTTTTACACATATATGTTTCATTCAGTTTGCTCTCCTTCCATTTTTTTTTTTTTTTTTTTTTGCCCCTCAAACTCATTCAACAAAGAGTCAGCTAGAAACAGTGAAGAGAAGAGAAGCTTTAGTTGACTCACTAGTAATACCACCCACATTAATCAATATTTTTAAAAAACAATAAACATCAGTTTATAAATCACTTAACTACTGTTATGCTATATTTATTTTACCTTTGTTCTAACTATTAAAAAAATATCGTAGACCAAAACAATATTTTTTTTTATTTTTATTTTATTGCTTTTGTTTATATAAAAGCAAATGTATTATATAAATACAGTATTTATATAACATTTATTGATTTGTGTTTTTGTGTATATGTGGGATTAGGATAACTCAAAAAAATAAATAAATAAATAAATAAAGAAAGAAAAACCAGAGAAAGTTCAAATTTGATATTTTAGTTTAAGTGCATCAAAGCCAAAAGTATGGTGAGAGAATGGATTCGGTGAGAGCATAATTATTGTCACTAGCGGCTAAGAACTGGGGCAAAACACGGCAAAATTGTCATGCCAGAACTGTGTAGAAAAAGAACCAGAGACACCCTGGGTCTAAGCAGGTATCAGATTTCTCTGATAACGGGCCTGTTTACTCTGGGCATGGTAGGTTCAAGAAACATCTGCACAAGGCGGGTGGTAAAGCCCTTGTGCAGAGTGTGTCAGACAGAAGGAGGAAGAGGAGACGGCCTCTCACCTGCTGTTTGATTGCATTGCAATCGACAGATTGCGGTACGAGATCTTCGGCTTCCGTTGAGACTGGAGGAAATCGTACTCCAAGAAGGAACTGGTAGGGAACGTTCTGGACCTTGAAGAGGCGGGGCTTCCTCTACTAGGTTTCGAGGGGTTGGCACAATAAGCCGCCTCTATGGGACGCTGCAGTGCCTGGGTTTGAGTCCCCCCCCGCCACTGCATCATTCTAATTCTAATTAAGTGCATCAAACTTTGTCAACCGGGAAATACTGATTTTTTTTTTTTTTTTAATTAAGTTTTTATGCGATTTTTGTAGAGAAAACAGTTTCTACGATTTTCTAAAAAAAAACTTGGTACAAGTTTATTTACTACATCTTACAAAAAAAAGGACTTACAACTTTTATTTGATACATTTTGTCCGGGAAAAATTCATTTATGTCCATTATTTCATCCAAAATTCATTTATGATATTATTTGTGTTTTCTAATAAAATGTTATTACAGTTTTAGTATATCATTCTTAAATCTATATAAATAATAATTACAATGCAATTTTGAAGCCAAAATTCACGGGAAGTGCAATTTTACTGAATAGTTTGTGTTTAGTTTTATTTCCGACACTCTCCATAAAGACACCAACGAGCTTCATTAAACTTATTATACTAACCATACTTACAGTGACATATCACTTTTGTTTGAATTAGTTTTTCCAAATAAATTTATTTAAGGATGTTTTACTAAAAATTTGCCGAATGTTGTAAATTGGATGTTGAGGTTCGGTCATACAAAATAACTCTTTTTTATAAATTTCTACCAAAGTTTCGCCAAATTTATTGCCTTCTTCAGGGTCTGTACAAAAGGTTTTAATACAAATCAATAAAAAAAATAGAAACAACATAAAATATGAACTTAAAATAAATATTTTCAGAATAAAACTTCTTTTTTTTAAATAAACCATATAAATAAACTAAAATAAAGAGTATGATATATATAGCACATTTAAATTTATTTTAAACTATTGTTTTAGAACAGATCAATATTAAACTAAATCACAACTATTAAATAACTTAAATCATAACTCTTAAAAAAATATGTGGCACATATAAGAGTAATATATGGAAATAACTTCCAAAAACAACATACAGACTAAGACCCGGTTTTCCCATCCGGCTCTCCTAGCCCTTTACAAAAACCCTTGACCCCCATCCAATGTCCGTAACACTTGGTGATGGTATGTCACAGGCTAAACTAGATTAATTACTACTGGAATTCTAACTGAAAATTTTTTTGAAAGTACATTTCCTAAGTTATTTCCATACTTTACTCATATATATGCCACATATATTTTTTAATAGTTGTGATTTAGTTTAATATTGATCTGTTCTACAACAATAGTTCAAAAAATAAATTTAAATGTGCTATATATATATCATAGTCTTTATTTAGTTTATTTATATAGTTTATTTTTTTTTTTAATTTTATTCTGAAAATATTTATTTTAAATTCATATTTTATGTTGTTTTCTATTTTTTATTGATTTGTATTAAAACCTTTTGTACAGACCCTGAAGAAGGCAATAAATTTGCCGAAATGTCGGTAGAAATTTAAAAAGAGTTCTTTTGTATGACGGAATCTCAAAATCCAATTTACAACATTGAATACAGCGGTCGTAACGAACACCAAAAACATTAATTAGAATTAAATAAATCGCTAAACTTCTGAAAATTTGATGAAAATTAATTAAAAATTGGTTAATTAATATAAGAAGAAGTACGGACATTACTGTAAGAGTTTTTTTTGGTTCAGTTATCTACTACGATTTTCTCCATAATACCGGCCGGGTTTCATTAAACATGGGATATTAACTAGACAAACAGTGCCCTATCACTTTTGTTTTGAAACTTTTATTCACGAGAAAATTGAGGGACTCCGGTTTCGGAGCGACTAGATGCTCCCTCAAAAAATAAAAAAATGTTGAAGACTACACTCTAAACCATTTTTAGTGAAAATTATAAGTTTCAAAGAAAGTTTGTCAATAATAATTACGTAAATTGCACACCTCACCTCAAACTACCATTTAGGTATCATCATTGCATCCAATATGAAGGTTTTTATGCCAAACCGGGGACGTGTAATTTTACAGGATAGATGTTTGTGTGTAATTTTTTTTGGGGCATGATTTTTGTGGGACATAATCGCTTTTATTTAAAAAAAAAACAATCTCAGGGTAACTAATTTTTTCAAAGTCTATTTTGGGGGGGGGGAATAGCAGCAGCGGTAAGTTATCTTAAGTGTCACTTCAATAATAATAAGGGTTCCTAAAATACTTAGTTAACATTAATGATATAATTGTAAACGTCCAATGAAAATGTTATTTTAGCCCCTGGGAGCAAATGAAACAAGCATATATATTTAAATTGTTTCCAAATAAAAATGTTTTGTTCACACTCATACATACGTACATATTCTTCTTCTTCTTTTGTGGCACTACGGCCCCCGAAGGGCCTTGGCCTCCTCAACCACTCTCTCCCACTCCTCTCTCTTACCAAAGCGATTCTTCTCCATCTTCTTACGCCCAGGCTCCCAATATTCTCTTCGGCGTCATCGAGCCATCTTTTCCTCGGTCTTCCTTTCTTCCTTGCCCATCCCGGTTGCCCATCTAACAATTTCTTAGAGACTCTAGTTTCCTCCATTCTCACAATTTGCCCCAACCATCTCAACCTTCCTCTTCTTATCCAACCCACCAAATACTGCCCACGGTACAGTTATCTTAATTCTTCATTTTTCCTTATACTAACCGGATCTCCTTCTCTTATTGGGCCAAAGATTTTTCGGAGTAAGTATCTTTCTCTCCCATATGTTCAACAATCGTTTATCATCTTTTGTGAGCACCCCCATGTCTCGCTGGGGGGTAATAAATAATAACATACATATTATTCCTCTAAAATTTAATTTTTATAATCTATGTTGCCGGGGAGAAAAACTGGACTTAGAAAAACCACCATTACTATCGCAACATATTTTCTTTCTCTCTCAGTAAAAAATAATGAAACATAAACAAAAAATAGAAAAATATGAAATAACTATAGAAAAGATTTTAAAAATACGTTAACAGTTTTCACATCAATAATTAAAAAGAAAATAATTAACGATTACTACACATGATCAATAAAATGTTTAAAAGATATCCTCCATTTTATTAAGATTTTTTTAAAATTCAAGATCCGTGTTCTACTTTTTTAAACTAAGTATATAATTATAATAAAAATATATAAAAAAAAAATACCCTCTCTACAGTAAAATATAAAGCCAAACTTATATGAAGGAGGATTTTACTCTCACTTCCATACTTATATTACTTAAGATAATATTTAGATTACCTTAATAAGTGGATAGGAATAAGTTAACTATATAGTGATGGCGGTGGAGTAGGTGAGGTCAGTTATCGTGATAGTTCTGTTTGTACCCTATACTTAGTTTGGAAAGCGTACTTAATAAAGGGCGTTTACTCATGGGGACGTTATTTCAACGTATTATATATATATAAAAAGTCCTTGTCCAAAGGGCCAAGGTCGAATGCCATTAAATATCTTCATGTCTCTATTTTCTATTATAAAAATAAATAAAAAAATCAGTTACAAAATTATGGCTTTTCCTTTTATGGTCTTCTTTTTTTTTATTTTCTTATTTAACGACCAAGAAAATAACCAACAAATTTTAAAGATTTACAATTATTACTTAAAGAGATATAAGTTAAATTAAAAATTAAAAAGAAATATGAAACGTAAGTTTGTTTGTTTTCTTTGAATGAAGTATTAATAAATATATGATGAATTAGATCGATAGTTGATATTGACAAAATAAAGTCACTCTAATTCAACCTTGAATTTCCATATCATATACGTACTTAACATAAAACACTTGTTTTTTAATATAATTAATTCTCTGTTATTGTTATGTTGAAAAATCTGGTGTGAAACACTCACACGATTTTCTCTTTACTCTAATTAATATAATTTAATTATGAAAATTTTCTTTAAAAATTACAACGTTATAATGTTTAGTTGGACTGGCGCCCCATTTGTGGAGCACACTTTATTTTAAAAGCAAGGAAGCTTATGTAAAATTAAAATTTAAACTAACTCACAGAACGTTTCAAATAAAAGTGATAGGTTTCTCATATATACAGCAAGCATTTTTAAGTTTAAAAATAAAAGGTTGTAACCGTTAACGATGCCCGGCAAGGGGTATCTGTTGCATGCAGTTACTTGGGGTGTAGCGATCTCACACAGGTTACCACAGCTCAATACACCATGCACTTCATCAGAACAGTACACAATACAGTTGAACTACATACACTCTACTCTTTACTTTCAAAGACAAACACAGTATCAGAGAGATTTTGCTGAGAGATCCTACTTCTTTTTGAGGACAGAGCAAATTCAGTTAACTGCAAATATGTGTTATCACAATGTTTGACAAACGCATCCTAAATATGGGCGAAACGCCCGAAACCGGTCGCGAAAGCAGGCTATCGCGGAAAATTTTTTTGATGCTTTTCAAGTTCTGCGGAACCAACCACAACAACAAAAACAATACACAAACTAGGGTCTCAGTCCCTAATTAATTGGTCTAAGCCAAGAGAGAAGGAATGGATTAGCTGGGTGTTTGCGCGCTGGACTAGCAACGCGGAGGTCCCGGGTTCGTATCCAGCATTCTGCCCTTAGATTTTCTCTTCCTAGGAGCCTCCAGCACAACTTGATGTCCAGTGATGGGCAGTGTTGTCTGAAGCTAAAGAACAGTACTCGGAGGCGGGTAGTGCACTGAGAAGGCTCCGAGGAGCACAATAGATCTTTCAGGTCGCAGTGGATAATCCCTAACAACAATCTACAAAACCGTTTACAAGAAAATTCCAAAAAAACAAAAAAAAAAAAAACAAATTTTGTAAAAGCCCACTTCCGGTTAATCGATTTTTTTTTTACTTTAAATTTCTAATTTAAATTTTCTATCGAGGCTATATTATGTAGGTGGTAAAAACCATCACATACTGAATTAATAACCAAGATTATACTGAAGTAATACTTTAGAGGAAAGCATATTACGCTACTTTTCCCTCAAAATCCCTCCAAAAAATTAATTTCCCGGAAAAATTGTTTGAAATAAAAGTGATAGGCATTGAAATGTTTGTTGATAGTATATGAAATTTAAAGAAAATCGTTGGTGCGATTTTCGAGGAAATAAAAAAAAAAAAAAAATTAAAATAAAAACAAAATCCGGTATAATGGTATTTTCAATGAGATGGGTGAAATCTAAATCAATTTTTTTTACATTTTAGTGATTTGTTTTCAAATACACATCATGAGGCCCAAGATTAGCTAAAAACATTTTTTTTTTTTGTATAAGACTTATTTTCCATGATAGCCTGCTTCTTTTTTGTGGTCATCGACCGGTTTCGGGATGTTCGCACATCATCAGGATGTTTTTTCGTCAAAACAGTGTGATAACATAGTCTTGCATAGAGCAAATTTTAGTTGATACACTCAACTTAGAGAAAGCAAAACCATGAGAACATATATAATTAAATGGTATATCTCAATCTAGATAAACTTAATTTATTAATGCCAAAGTCTTTTTCTTTTCTTTTTTTTTAAACAAAAAACTACTCATTACAACATAAGTACTTCCTAGTTGTATATCATTTGTGTATAGCTAACTACATCTGGCCGTAACGATTAAGATGTCTATAATAACGGTATGTGTTATCTAACACAAGAAAGAAATTAATGGACTTTGAATTGCACAAGTCACTTTAATAATAATTCGTTGGAGTGTTTTAATTTTTTTTTTTAATTTTTAATTTTTATTTTCCGCCCTCAAGTGAGTATAATATTAATTTATTAGCTCTTCAAGTTTTAAGAACTTTGTTCAGATTTAACTGAGAGAGTTACTTATTATATCGTATTTTTTCATTAATTAAGGTTACACAAAGTTATGGATATTTTTTAAAATATTTAATTAACGACGTTTTGTTTATTAACTATTTTATTTTAAATGAGGGACACCTTTACTATAGAATTCTACCTTTAAATAAGATTATTTTTAATTTTCTGTATGAATTCATAATATTGAGTTATAAAGATTTTTTTTTTTTTAAGGCGCGTCACCGGAGCTACTCAGTGCACTGCCGGCCACCGGACAGTAGCGGTAGAGGCTCCAAGGAAGATAAAAAATCTAAGGGTAGCACAGCTGTACTCGAACCCGGGTTCTCCTGCATGAGAGTCCAGTACGCTAACCACTTAGCTATTCCCTTCCCTTATAAATAATTATTTTTTTTTTTTTTTGTTATTTTGTATAGGTGCGCAACCAGCTGAAGTCCTTTGCACATACATAATTAAGTAAATAAATCTGGTATTGAAACACTCACACGACTTTTATTTACTAAAATTTCCATAGATATTATTGACGAAAATTTCAAACTAAGCATTTTTATCTAGTATTTTATCCGTCGTAGCATGCATATTGATTTTTGTTCCTGACTGGGTTTCGGATTTTCATCCATCTTCAAAAGCAAATTCACCAAGTTCTTATAGAGAGTTCACTTCAACATAATGTTTCTGTTACATCACACTTGTAGGTTGTATATATATACAACAGAAACATCACGTTGAAGTGAACACTCTACACGAACTTGGTGAATTTGCTCTGTATATATGGATGAAACTGCGAAACCCGGTCAGGAACAAAAATCAATTTGCATACCACCGACGGATAAAATACCCCAGATTTTATCCAGCATTGCGGACCCACACAATTTTTAGGAATTTTTACTAAATTTAACTCTGACTTTTAATATCTATATCTATGTATAACTGGGAGAACTTAAATTAATAATGACACTTGAGGGAAGCCATATGACCTTCCATCCTTAACCCACACAGAAATCTTCCAACAAAATCGAATTACTCTATAAAATGTTATCAATAGAAATGGTAGGTCTATATTATAATATGTGTAGTTAGTTTGTATACAAACTTCAAAGAAACTTGCTGGTAACATTATCAAGAAAATAGGATTAATTCAACATACTTAAAATACTGTATAAATGACAGGATAGTATAAATAGATGGAAACAGTACTTTAGAGAAAAGTACCATAACTTCCAACACGACTAACATGACTTTACGCCGACAAATGTTTAATAGTTTAAATAATAGATTTTAAGGATTGCTACAATCCCTAGATTTGCTGTATAATATGCCCTGAACCTGGTTTAATAACCGAGCGATTTCACAATACATTTTTAGGGATCTGGATGACTCTAGGCACTTGGGATTACGCCACCTCATTTCATACTATCCTATTCTTTTTTATGTATTTGAAAAAGATTTAAATGAATCTGGAAAGATAATATATTTAGCGGCAATGCAAGTTGAACGGAGAATTCTTCATTGATAAGAATGGTTACAATATTTTTCAATCAACTTTTCTAAAGGTTGAAAATTTTTTTTTTTTTCAACAATACACTATATTAAAAATAAATTTTATTATAACCACGTAAAACGTAATTATACCTTTCAATTGGTTTATTATTATTTTCTTTTTCTTCTTTTTTTTTTAGGATAAAGGATACCCACTTGGAATTTTTGTCCGTCTGTCAAATCATTTTGTACAATTGTTCCAAAATTGCTCAAATAACCACAGATCAGAACTCACGTATTTCATAGTTGAGATCCAAAGATAATCTGTTTCTTTAGTTCTAAACCGGAAGTCACATTACGAGGAAGCTACTAATACATTTTGCTACGGATCTTTCTTTTTTTTTTTTTTTTTAATATTAGTCCAACGGTAAGAAATGCCAATGTTTTAAGTTTTTCTAAGAAAAAAAGGTTATAATAATTTATCCCCAGGTTATTTTGTTATAGAACTATTTCTTAAAGATGATGTTATTAAACAAAAATCAAAAGTGAACACGGACGAAATATTTATAAAATGATACTGGAATACATACTAAAATAAATGATTATGTTATACATCATTTTAATGCACATTTTTCACTTTATTTTTTTTATTAATTAATTTATTTATTTTATTTTATTTTTTTGTCAATGACTGCTTATTTCATATTTATTTTAGTCTATAGAAGTAGTATAGATAAAAATCAAATTCACAAACATCAACAAAACATTCGGTTCAATATCTGGAGACATTTTCCGTCATAGCCTGCTTCATTTTGTGGTCATCGACCGGTTTCGGGCGTTCGCCAATCATGAGGATGTTCATGTTGAATAGTGTAATAACATACGACTTGCTATGAGCAAATACAGTTGATACACTTTGAATTTATGAAGAAGAAACAATGATAATGAAGATCTCCATTCAACTGCATTGTCGCTAGTATTATTGTCTTTCCAGATTCATTTTAATTCAGTGTGTATTTGATACACTAAGTGTATCAACTGTATTTGCTCTATGCAAGTCTATGTTTATTACACTGTTCAACAAAAACATCCTGATGATGGGCAACGCCCGAAACCGGTCGAAGGACCACAAAATGAAGCAGACTATATTATGGAAAATGTCTCTGATGCTTTCCAGCTCTGCGATACCAACCACCACAACAATTCGGTTCAATACATTGCAACAAATGGTGATTAGAAGCTAATCCTCTCTCTTTCAACTGTGCAGTGTAAAAATTGAAAAGCTCTACAAGTTGGTGCCTCATTAGCTGACCGACATGCAAAGAGAAAAGTGAATTTTTTGTACAATATCTAGCAAACGCCCAGCTGATGAATGATTGGCCCACAAGGTTGCCAAACTTCCACTAATTATAGTTTTCTTGAAACCCGGCGAAAACATTACATCTGAGAAATATAAAAAAATCTGAAATCCATGCCTTAAAAAAAAAAAAAACAGCATTGGTTAGACCAGAAAAGATAGAATTTTTCTCCATGACTACATCGCCCGGGACTGCAAGTTGCACAACCAAGTCTTACAAAAAAATAACTGAACGAATTTGGCTAGAAATTTTCCCACACAAATGACTAATCTAGTAAAATTTCTTCAAATACCTCTGGGGAAAACTTTGGGGGGGGGGCGCTTCCAAAACCAGCAAGATGCAGAAAATGCTTTCCATGAGAGAGAGAGAGAGATCATTGAATCCCCGAATGTAATAGGATCCGAAGAGAAACCTCCACATAAGCGCAATAGCACGTCCGACAAGAGAGGGCAAAAATAACACGCCACCCACCTGTAGACCTCCCACCAGCTCCTTATGCACATTACCACCGGTCACGGCTCAAAGAAACGTTTAAAAGAAAAAAAAAAAAAACGGCCCATAGTCTTCTATAGCCGTTTCAAGTCGGCACGTTCCCAACGTGTCATCTACCTTACTCTTTTACCATTAATGTGACGTCGTGTCCCACTAATAACATTATACAGTGTTCAGCTATTTCTAGTTGATTTATCTTAACCAAACCTCTCTCTTTTGGTATCTCATGGCGAATGGACCACGGTCTTCCAGACTGAGGTTTATGCTATTCTTTATTGTGTTTTGGATGAGAGGG
>JAAEAF010009781.1:0-33433 GCA_011037195.1 Triatoma infestans
TTTTTCTTTAATATTATTTCATTCTTTTGATATTTTTTTTTTAATAATAATAATAAAAAAAAAAAAATTGATGCCCATATTGATTCAAATATGAAGAGAAAAGTCAATTATCTTGGCTTTATATATTATATATATATGTTATATAAATATATGTTAAGTTTTACATTAATCTATTTTTCATTTCAAATAGAAAAATTCGCCTCAGCTAAGATCCATTAAGTTAGAATCTTGATTTAACAAAGATGAATCTTTTTGTATTGAATCAAATATTGTTTGCAATTCAGGCGTGGATTTAATTTGCGTTACAAATTCACTGAGATGTGGGTTTTTGTCTGTAAGAGAAAAAGAAAACAAAAAATTAAAATATAAAAAGAAAAAAAAAAACCTGGAGGTGAAATACTACTTCCCTACTTTCTTTTAATAAAATTTTCTAGTACTTGTTTATTAACAAATCTTTTCTTGAAATTTGGTAATTCAACTATTAAATATTTAGTTATCCTTGATTCGAAATTTTTAAGCTAAATCCAAAGTAGCAGATGTTTCAGAATACCTTGCATTTGTTTATTTAATATATTCTGTGTTTAAAGAAAAACAAGAAAAAAGCAAAAAAAATGAGAAAAACAAAATTAATAAATTCTGTTTCGGTTATCATATTTTCTACAAACTTGGGCAATGCTTCCTTAAACAAATTAACAGACATTAAAAAATGGAATGAAATGATAATTCTTCAAATAAACACGAAGTAATAGAAGCACTCTGGGATCCTCATTTCCAGACCGAAATTTTGATCACTGCTAAAGATATTTTGGGATGTGGAAAAGATTCTATTTTATATGATTTCTTGAATCAATAATTATTACTTCAGAGAGATGCTACAAAAAAAAAAACTGAAGCGCAAGCGCCCCTAATTTCAATTAAAACATTTCATTAAAATCATGTTTAAAAACGAAAATAACATAAAAATATTGTGCTATATTTGTCAATCTTATATATTGACTTATATTTCCTAATCCCCTTTTTTGCCTCCCCAACGAAACAGCCGATCTTTTCCGAGCGGTTCCGCCTCCCAGCCGCCATAGCCCTAACTAAAGGGCGTTCGAGAAAAAAAATGATAACACTCCGTCAGTCCAAGTTACTTATTTTATAACGGCCAATCACGATTATAACATTAATCAATCACTCCTACGCTTCAAAGAAGAATGCCTCTATATAGATTACAAAAAAAAACCTGTAGAATAAGGTAGGTGCTGGGGGGGCTATTCCTGACTTTAGCCAAACGTCTGCTAGGTATTTTTTTTTTTGGCGCATCAACATCTTGGTTATTAGCGCCAATTAGATATTATTTCAATTATATAAATCTCAACCAACTATCAGACATGTATTTTCATTTGATTTTTGATTGCCGAAACTCAATCTTTCTACCTAACAGACCTATACCACAATAATAAAAGTAAATAATAAGTAAAAAAAGGTTAACTAAAGAACTCTCACAGATTATAAATAGTATATCATACCAGCATCAGGTATTGTAAGTAAAGCAGCTACAGCTCTCATAGCCGACCTTTTCAATTCATCTTGTTTTTCATATTCCTGTTTTACGGAATTTGCTTTCACTTTCATGGTACATGTATTTTTCAATGGTTCCACCAAGCCTTCTAATCCTAAATGGAAATAATTCTGGTAAAAAAAATAATTCGGGGAAAAAGTAAGATAATAAATAAAAACTTTTTTATGCATAATATAACATACTCTGTAAAACTGCTGTTGGAACTAATTGTGCAAGCCTAGCAACCATTAGATAGGTCAACATTTTAATGTCATAATGATCCTTTAAACCATGCTCCAGATGATTTAAAAATTCAAATATATCAAGTCTATCAAGGCATGAATCCAACAGTGTATACATACATTCAAAAGCTGCTTTTCTAATATCTAGACCATCGTCTACAATATGTTTAAAAGGTCCCATTTCCACTTCTCTAATTAACTCTTTCTGTAACAAAAATGCCATACTAAATGTGAGTAAATTGAAAAAAAAAAAACGACTTTTCTTATTGAAATTCTGATAAATTGGATTTTTGATCATGTTTTCAAACTTGGAACCTTTATTAAATGTTTAGTTAACCATAATATTGATATATACGGGAGGTGGAACATATATTGAATTGAAATGGTAGTTTAATTTAAAGAGAGGCCTATCGGCGCAGCCTCTTCAGAACTTTCTAAATAATTTTCTCCTATCTAATATTAATGGTATTTTCCACTATCTAATCTAATAACGCTTTTCAGGATAGAGACAACCATAAACGAAGCATAAAACGAGACTTGTCAGGATTCTCGTTTCCCAATATGCTCAAAAGAGTCAGGCCTGCAAATTGTACCAAGACAAGCACCAGTGCACTGCTTAATTTAACAACACAAACAAAACTTACACTGACGTAACCAACAGGACCTGCAGAGTTAGTTGATATGTAGGAAAGAGATTAGCTCAATGATTGAGCGCTGAAGTATCAACGCGAAGGTCCCGGGTTTGGGTCTAGCAGTGCTGCCCTTAGATTTCTTCTTTTTTTTTTCTACGAACCTCTTAAAGCGTACTATCCAGTGATGGACAATGTTGTCTGTAACGACATTGAAGTGCACTAAGAAGGCTATGATCTTGGGGGTAGGAATATGGGCCCAGAGGAACTTTGGATAGCTTACGGCTTGATCCCTTCCCACAAACAATAAAAATAAAAATTAATATGTGCAGCAAGTAATTGTGTTTAACTTATCTTCAGACAAACTTTAACTCTACTCCATCTTCACAGACATACACACTCAGTCACTTACACACTGTGCACTTTATAATGACTATATTCTATTATTAAAAAAATAATGAAACTCAAGGGAGCTACAACAGGACTGGGTATGGACTTGTAACCACTCACTCTGCATATATCCAAATACATAATGAACCTGATTTCATTAAGAATTTAGCAAAGTAAAACAAGTGAAAACGAATAAATTATTATTATATATAATATATTTTTTGTTTTTAAAGCTCTAAACACTTACCCTAATATTAGTTTCCAAATAAAGCTGTGGGAGAACTGAATCTAATAAATCTCTTATAAGTGAAGGTTTATTGTGTGCTGCAGAATTAAAGGCTACAAGTGCAACTCTTCTTACATTCAAGTCTGGATCTTCAAGAGCTTTTAAGAATTGCCCTATACTGGACCTTAACAATGGGTCGATAGCTTGTGGCTGGAAATTAAGGAAATGATTTAAAACATAAATAGTTAGTTTCAAATTGAAAAAAATTATGCCCAGTTAAAAAAAAAAGGGGTGGGTTTTCACCTACTTGGTCGGATATAGTAAATTTTACAGCAGTAAGTATTGTTGTTCTCATAAGTGGTGAAGATGATGTGGCCAAAGCTTGTTCCAAACGTGGTAGTAAAGTTGAAGGATCTATTAAAGTTAGTTTACCAAGACATTCGGCTACAACATTCCTAGTACCTTCTTCGCTACACTGGCAATGTCTAAATAATAGTGCCCAAATAACAGGTACATAACTTTCTAACTGACTAACACCACGTTTACTAGAGCTTTGACATGAAATTATCTGAAAATTATAAGATCCTAATAAATCTCCAATTTATGACACAAATATCTTTAATCAAATGTCGAAACTTATGGAACTTACGATACCTCTTTAAGGGAATGGAGTAACAGATACTGCCTCCGAGGACCAGCTTCTATCTCATCCAATAAGAAAGGAAGATACTGTTTAAGATTTCCCACAGCTACACTGCCCAACGCATAACTAGCGGCAGACTTTACTTCTTCAGTTTGTGAAGAAAATGATGATAATATTACCTGTTTAAGATTGTCTATTCCGCTCAAATCTCTACAAAAGTTACACAATAGTAAATCAATCTTTTCATAATAAACTATTGGAGAACAAGTATCTATAATAAAACTAACATGTGACGACCAATTTCACCAATAACCAAAAGAGAAAATATCTGTTGTTGGTCTGTTGTAGAGATTTGTATTTCATTCATTAATTTATTTACAACAACAAATGCCTCATTTTCCCATGGTACTGTCACAGCAGCAACACATTTTGCTAGAGAATGAAATGCCTGCAACAAATTAAAGTGTTAAGTCCGAAGATTATATTTTTATATAAAGGAAGTAAAAATCTGGTATGATACCAGACTAGTGGTTATCACAATTCCAGCTGACAAGTTTTCTTTAAGCCAGGAATTTTTACAACAAATTTGTTCTTAGCAATATACAATACTTATTTTACAAAACATATGTTATTTACGAGGCATGTTCAATAAGCAAGTGTGCTGAGGCTCTCACGGCCGGAGCGATTTTGTTTGCCGTGTAGCCTGATTCCTCCCCTCCGCAACGAGACCGGTTCGAGGTCAGTACGTTGAGAACTGTCGACGCGACAATACGTTTCGTGAAAAATGTCAATCCAATCTCCCGCCAAGTGTGAAATACGCGGCGTCATCCGTTATCTCGTTTGGAAGGGAAAAACTCCGGTTGAGGTTTATAATGAGGTAAAAACTGCATATGGTGATAAAGCTATGAATCGTACGAGTGTGTTCAAGTGGTGTCGCGAGTTTAAAAACGGTCGTACGTCTGTGCATGATGATCAGAGGAGCGGAAGACCTTCAATTGTGACTGACGAAATTGTGGAAAAAATCGAAAATGCGCTCCGTGAC
Source organism: Triatoma infestans (assembly GCA_011037195.1). Classification (NCBI taxonomy): domain Eukaryota; kingdom Metazoa; phylum Arthropoda; class Insecta; order Hemiptera; family Reduviidae; genus Triatoma; species Triatoma infestans. Next base: position 4,719 of record JAAEAF010009781.1, read on the forward strand.
GATCGCAGATTGACTGTGGATGAACTTTCTGCGATGTTTCCGCAAATCTCCAGATCTCTGCTACACGAAACCATCACAGAAACCCTCGGATATCGGAAACTGTCCGCGAGGTGGGTCCCAAAACAGCTGACAGACCAACACAAGTTGAATCGAGTGGAGGCCGGGCAAGAGTTTTTGAGACGCTACAAACTCCATGGAGATGAATTTCTCCGCTCCATCATTACTGGAGATGAAACTTGGGTTGCACACTACACACCTGAAACCAAAAGGCAGTCTCAACAGTGGCGTCACACCTCTTCACCCTCCGCCAAAAAGTTCAAAACCACAATTTCAGCCAAGAAAATCATGGCATCCGTGTTTTGGGACTGTCAAGGCATAATTTTAATTGAATATATGCCTCAAGGGGAGACCATCAACTCTGCAAGATACTGTGAGACCCTAAAAAAATTGCGGAGGGCGATTCAGAACAAAAGGAGAGGCATGCTGACAAAGGGAGTCTGCCTGCTGCACGACAATGCCAGACCACACACGGCCAACGCCACGAAGGAACTGCTTGCCTCGTTTAAATGGGATGTCCTGAACCATCCCGCGCATTCCCCTGACCTAGCACCTTCAGATTACTATCTCTTTACCTCCCTGAAGCTGCACATAGGTGGAAAAAGGTTTTCAACCGACGAGGAGGTGAAGGGGGAGATGGAGAAATGGACGAAGGGGTTGGCGGGAAACTACTTCGAAGAAGGCATCAAAAAATTAATACCCCGGTTCACCACCTGCATTGAGAGGAATGGTGACTATGTTGAAAAATAGCTTATATGTACTAATGTAACCAGGTAATTTTTTTGTTCAAATAAAAATTTTTGTAACCTACAAAAATTCAGTACACTTACTTACTGGACATGCCTCGTATATGTATATACAATTATACGGCTAAACAGTACCTACTAAGAGAGAATCTTAACATAACGGCTAACTGTCGTATTCATTAAAGTCAACTTTTCCGGAAAAAGGTTTCGAATAAAAGGGATAGGCTTATAAATATGCATTAGTATAGATCAAGTTTAAAGAAAAATCGTTAGTGCCGAATTCAAGAAAAACGCGGAAACCAAAAAACCCGAAGTGAAATCATAAAATCCAGTAAACGGATATTGAGCAAAACTAAGTGTCGGATACTTATTTGAACTTCCTACGATTTTTCGTTTAAAGTTGTTATTTTTATAATCACTCAAATATATATTATATATATATTAACCAATAAAAAGATTTTGTTTTGTTTTATGCTCTAGTAATATCAAACATTTTTTTCCGCACAGGATCAAAAACGTTTACTTCCGATGGAAGTTCCATCGTCGAAAACCGAGACAAAGGAAATATTCTTCTTACAGCACTCAAAGAAAGTAATATCTTAATTAGTAAATGTTGTTATTAACCTGTTTATGTAATGGAGGCTGATGCTGTGAAACTGGTGCTGTCAACATTTCTAACAATCTCTTATTTCCAAGTCCTGGCAAGTTAGCTCTGGCTAATGCTTCAAGGAAATCCAATAAGGAAGTTAATGCTCCACCTGTAATAAACAACATGTAAGAGAAGAGTTCCAATTTGTCATTAATAAAGCCTGCCAGATGACGATTTTTTGACCTACTCTGGCAGACGCAAGGGCTACTAATTACACCTCAACATTACTCAAGGTGTCACTAACGTTTGAGTTCCCGAACTACTGAAAGTTAATACATCGTCCCATCATTTTCTTCAATATTTGTTAATAATAAATTCTGCTAGCTCCAGAGATACAAATTCCAGCACAGGATGGCGATTTTTGGAACAAATAGTCTAACACGCACAGCTGTTTGTATCGCCTTGGTACTATAAATCCGCTACTTATTAATATTCGTGATTAATAAAAAGTATTTCTATCGACCGTCACTAGCATTCCTGAACTTTGATGATGAATTATCGACCTGTAGATCGTAATGAAGTGATTACCTATTCTGAGTTGCGAGTGAACTTCAATGGCTGATCACCTTCATACAATACAGGTTAATCAGAGTCCATTACTGATTCATGAGGGAAATTCTAAACATCCATGATTGAGACTAAGAATCCATAAGTAAGAATGAGAGAATGAAGAATGAGGGTGAATAAATTAAGTAAGAATGAAGAAGAGAATAAATAAGATTCCATGGAATATCATGAAAATGGGTTGAGGAAGTCCAAGAATTCAATTTCAATCTTTGCCAAACCAATATGGAAAAATCAAGAAAAGCAAAGCTTACAATGTTAGCCAAACCGTATTCACTACTTGGCACTGCTGGAAACATAAAAATTTTGAGAAAAACTGAATCTGGCGTTCTAACACACACAGTATGATTAGTTTCTCATATTGCCCTCAGTTTTATTATATATATCTGGGAAGAGTGATTTTTCGGACAAAATATCCTAATTGCTACTTCCCTAAACATTCCTCATATTTAAAACTTAATAAAAGAAAAGATGATTCGCTTGCTCCAATAATATGGTTAACAATTACAACATTTCCTGTCTATGAAAAGATCCAGCGGATTTCCAAAGCAATAACCGACAAGGAATCGTGAAATTGTCGTTTAGAATCTCGCGACAAAACTGAAGATAAATAAAACCACTAAAAGTGCACCAATCATCTCAAGGTCAGTTTGTTATAAACAGAGTCCACCATTAACTATAACTTCCTAATTTTTTTTACTTTGTAATACTGATGTAGATCAAATTTTTAAAGCCACATCGAGAATCGAACATTTTATCGCTAATTAGATTTATGCTTTGGATGGAATCTTACCTTGTAAAAGAGGTGATTTTGCAAGTATTAGTATCTCGGGTAGTATAAATGGTTTACTTAAATCTGCAAGAGCTTGAGGTTGAAGTCTAGCAATAGAAGTCAACAATACCAAAGAAAGCTGTGCAATATGCAAATCTGATTCACTGAGTAGAGGGGGCAATTCTACCTTCACCTAAAATAATATGTAAACATACATGAAGTTATGTTGTAAAAACAAATTTTATATAATTAATTACACATTTACTAACCTTCTCTAAAAGCCTTAAGCTAATTGAATTACTATAATTGTTGACTAGGGTGTCCAAAAGAGTTAATGTACTAAGTTTAAGTGCCCTTTGATTTTTACGCAAGAATGATCCCAACAATGGTACACCCTCAGGCTAAAATAGAATATTTATCATAAAAATATTTGAACAAATAATTGTACATATATTGTGCTTCAGTATTTTTTTTTGTTTTGGTTAAGTAGGATACTAACAAGTATTGGAGTGAGATCAATATGAAGTGTAGATGCTGCCACTTTTGTCAAAGCTTTAACCGTAGTCAATCGTGTAATTTCATTATTCAAACGATCTAAGAAAATTGGTAAGCACACAGACATTTCAGCTGTTAAACAATCGCCTAAACAAGAAACGACTTGTCCCATACAAGATATAGCACGTTCTTTTACTTCTTGATCAATATCAGCAGCTCGTAAACGAATTAATGTGCACTCATAAATTTCCCGTGTATATGGGACGAAATTAAAGGTGCTCCTTTTATCTATAAAGGAAAAATGTTTACTTTACTACTAAAAGTGTTTTTTCTATAAAGTTACAAAAATGAATATATGGAAATTAATAATTTACATAGGGTAACCTCGCAAATGCGGAATTCATTAACGTCGGTTCGCATGCATATGGAACTATTTCTTTTTTTCTGACACTAAAACAGAACTCAATTCGGAAACTTTTCCGTTATAGCCTCTTCTTTGCCAAGATTTTGGATATTCATTTATCATATTTCGAAAACAGTGAACAGAATGTACACACACATTTGAGTCTCACACTGCGCCATAGTTTCTCGTGTTGTTCAACTGGACAATTGTAGACACTTTCACATTGCTTACGAAATATCACGATAATATACGAATTACAAAACACAGTCGTAAAGAAAAAAAAATCTGGTGTGAGACACTCACACAACTTTCTCTTACTCCAGTTCTCAAAATTATAATTGACAAATTTTATAGTTTGTGTACCAAAATTTAATGAAATTCGTCGAAAACTGAAAAAAAACTGTTCAGTAAAAGCGCACTTCCGGTTTACTAATTTTCTTGAAACTCCGAAATTTTGGCCATCTCTTTATTTCTAATTAATTCTGTTTGGATGATAGAATTTATAATGAACTATGGCAGCACTTTAGAGAAAAACATAACCCCTAAAAGTGCCCTTAAATGAATTTTTCCAGAGAAATGTTTTAAATAAAAGTTGTCGATCATTTATAATCAACTATGGTAGCACTTTAGAGAAAAACATAACCCCTAAAAGTGCCCTTAAATGAATTTTTCCAGAGAAATGTTTCAAATAAAAGTTGTAGCTCTTTGCATGTGTAGTTCATACGGCAAGTTTAAAGAAAATCGTCGGAGCTATTTTAGATAAAATTATAAAAAAGTAAAAAAAACCTAGTAAAGTGGTACTTCCGGTTGAGGAATTTTGACAGATGACCCACTGTCAGATCCCATGGTGATACCTAAAGGAATATCAAGTTTCAATTTTCTACGGCTTTTCGATTTTGAGCTATGTGGTTCTATCTCTCTCTCTCTCACTCACACACACACACACACACACACACACACACAGGCCATTTGCTAAAAACCACTACCTCAAAACGGATATTTCCGGTAAAAACTCGATATCGAAAATTTGACACGATTACAATACTTCCTCTTACTAGGAGTAAGAGAAAGTAAAAACTGAAAGTCAAGACGGTGATAATCCTTGGAATTTAAAGTTCTCGACGTAACGATTTTGGTAGAAATTTTTCAAATGGAATTCCCAGGCGAGTAATTATTTTTCTTCAAATTTTCGTGACTTATCAAAAACGGTTATATTGATATAATGATTTTCCTTAAATCTGGTAAGCATGGGCGTATCGCATTTATTCCAAACATTTTTCTGTGAAAACTAATGTCCGGAATATAAAAGTTGTGACGAGAGATTCTAGATAAAGTTCTGTATTACAACAGTTATATATTTATTACAATTACTTTTCGATAAAAGCAACTAAGATTTATGAGGACACCAGACAAAAATCTGGTGTGAAACACTCACACTACTTTCTCTTATTCCAGACCTCAAAATTATAATTGACAAATTTTATAATTAGATTACCAAATTTAATGAAATTCGTCGAAAACTAAAGAAACTGTTCAGTAAAAGCGCACTTCCGGTTTAAACATTTTAAACTCTGGAAATTACAAATTTTGGCCATCTATTTATTTCTAAATTACTTTGTTTGGATAGAATTGTATAATCAATTATCATAGCACTTTACAGAAAAACATAACCCCGCCCCTTCACTAAAAGTGCCCTTAAATGAATTTTCCCAGAGAAATTTTTTAAATAAAAGTTGTAGATCTAGAGGCTCCTAGGAAGGACAGCATGCTGGATTCGAACCCGGTACCTCCTCGTTGTTGCTGGTCCAGCGCGTTACACTGAACTGATCCCTTCCTTCTCCCTTGGCTTTCGTCAATTAACTAGGGGCAGAGACCCTAGTTTGTGTACTATGTTTGTCCTTATCTGTAAATTGTAGAGTGCATGTAGTTTAAGTGAATTGTGTACTGTTCTGCCCAAGTACATGGAGTACTGAGCTGTGGTAGCCCGCGGTTCGTTACTCCCCAAATAACTGCATGCAACAGATACCCCTTGCGGGCAAAATCTTTAGTAAAGTGGTAAAGTAAACGCACTTCCGGCCATCTGATTTTTTTGAAACTCGGAATTTCAACAACACATTTAATTATAATTAATATTATTTACATGATAGAATTTTATAATAAACTGAAATAGCACTTTAGAGGAAAATCTAACCCCACCCCTCCTCCAGAAGCGCCCTTAAATGAATTTTCCCGGAGAAATGTTTTAAATAAAAGTTGCAGATCTTTGCAGATAGATAGATAAGTTACTGTATTTAGTGTCATTACACATTACAGGGTTTCTACAGATTATTACCATCATTTATAAATCATATGAAGTTTTTTACACATCAATCATAAAAAAGAATAATTTACTTAAAATTACAATTACAAAAAAAGAAACAAAAATAAACTTCAAATGCAAAAATTCTAAAATGATGAAAAGGTAAACAAAAGAAAAATGAACTCACTCATTTATAACAAAAGATCTCAACTTAAGTGACTGTATTATAAAATAATATAATTTATCAATATGCTCCTTGCCATTTATGGTAAGACTTCATATAAAAGATAAGAGTTAGAGTTTTGTAATAGAATAAAATTGGCCAAATAGTGTTCCCTGATAGGTTTATAAATAGGACAGTGGAACATAATATGTTCGAGACTCTCCTCAGCGTTTAAATTACATAAAGTGCAATTAGAGTGAGTTGGCTATCACTATAGCCAACATTTTTACTCCATATTTTAATAATTTTGCTACTCGGCACTCTTAATTGACTTATCAATCTAATTTTATCTATTGCACATTTATAATTGAAATAGTTTTACGGTTTGCCTAGTTCGATGATATTCCTATATATTGGCTATATAGTTTAGTTAATAGCTTTTTCTATATCTATAGACATAACGTGATTTGTCCATTTACGCATCATTCTTTTTAAATTTGGGAGTTTGCATTATAGGCAATGTCAGATTCGCCAATCAAATTGAGCCAACATCGCAACTGAGTGAACCAATTCCTATCTGCCTTGTTATTACATCCTTTATCAATTATTTTTTGCCTATTCAGACATTCCTTCGGAATTCTTTTATCATCCATATCTATAATTTTGATCCAATAGGACAGTATTCTTGTAAAAATCGACACACTCAGATCCGATGGTAATATCTAAGCGAAATATCAAGTTTGAACTTTCTGCGATTCTTCGTTTTTGAGCTATGCTGTTGACATACATACACACACACGCACGGACTATTTGCTAAAAACCACATTTTGGACTCAAAGGACCTCAAAACGGATATTTCCGGTGAAAACTCGATATCGAAAATTTGACACGATTACAATACTTCCTCTTACTACGTGTAAGAGAAAGTAAAAAATGTGAAATGTTTCATATTTGATATTTTTTTGTTTAAGCTGTAAGCTAGTATCTTTGATTTTATATTAAATTGGACAAATACTACAAAACAAATGAGTGTATCAACTGTATTTGCTCTGTGCAAGTCTATGTTATTACACTGTTTGACAAAATCATCCTGATGATGGGCGAACGCCCGAAACCGATCGATGACCACAAAAAGAAGCCGGCTATCACGGAAAATATCTCTAATAATGCTTTCCAGCTCTGCGGAACCAACCACAACAACTACAAACAAACATCAAGCTCTCGTCCATGGGGTTTCAGGCGACGAACGATGACGATGAATTCTGGATATGGAAAGAATCTATTTAGCTCAAGACGCAATTAAAGCAAAAAATGTATCAACATGCGAAATTTTAATTCTACTACTTTGAAGAATTGAAAGAATCCTCTGACCTTTTTTTTAATTTTCTGACTTTTTCCTACAGATAGTTAAATTATACATAAAAGAATACTTTTTAAATTATTTATTTGTAGATAAACTCAGCTTACAAGATGCGATATTTTTCTGGTATCTAATTTCCGCTATTTACGAGAGTTAATATAATTTGTATGAAACATAATTATTAATCACATTAAATTAGTACATACCAAATGGTCGTAGCACCTTAACAAGTTCTTGCAGCACTAACAGTGCTTCGGCTGTAATTTTATAAAATGTGTCGGATACCGCTTGCACTACAGGTGGTACTAATACAGGCATATGAGGGTGAAAAACTTCTGGAGGATGTGTTGTAAGTAAGCAATGTAAAAATGATAATGTTTCTATTTTCATATTGCTGCTGGAGTTACGATCACTAAATAATAAATAAAAATCTTAATCGATAAATTTTAATATTTCAAAACAAAAATTTAATGAAAAATTGCAATATTAGAACTTTTAATTTTTAATTAGAAAGTAATAGACAATGAAATTAACAAATACCCCATTGAATATTGTATTCCTGGCAGTAATGCTGGAATATGATTAGTAAGTGCACCTGGTAATACAGTAACCAACTCTTTTAATAAGGCAAAACAATCTTGGCGTGTTTTAATACTACGTTCTTTCATTTGACTTTGTAGTGCTTTTACTAATGGCACAACCTGTAAGATACAGATTTTTTTTTTTTTAAATTAATTCAATTAATTTTGATAGAATTAAGTTATTTTCTACTAATACTTAAAACTTAATATAATACCTGTTTTTGTAAAAGACACAATGGTGAATCTTCATCTTCCATGAGATTTGGATCTAAATTACTAGCTGCGGTGGTTCTTGTCTGTCTTAACAGAGTTATATAAGCATGGAAAATGTCACTCTTCACATTATCTTCTCTTTCTAAAGTTGTTTTTGTTTAAAAGAAAAAAATAAATAGAATTATTAACAACTTGTAATTATTACTTTACGTTTTATGTTACTTATAATAATTCCTATTCCTTTTGTTCAATAAAGATGAAATTTTATTTATTTTAGCTTTATGTTTGCATGAACTTACAATTATATTTAGAAACATTCGATTCCTCTACCTAATACTCTTCCTATGTTATAAGTAGAATTATCAATTCTAATCTTCATTGTTGCTGCTGTATTTACAAAGGATTTTGGTAAATTGTATCTCACACAAAATTTGGATAGTGAAGAAGTTATTTTACTGTCCACATTTAATGTTTATAATCTACGGTATCTCTGCTTTAGGGCCTTAGCAAAAGGAACAGAGTGCAGAGTGGCTTTTAAGATGCCAATATCATTAAACTACATCTACATTTTTTTGCTTCGTTAACTTTCTGAATTATACTCATGTTTTAGAGACCATACGAGGTAGGTTAATTGATAAGAGACATTATTTTAGGAGCGCATATCTCAACAGGATTCCTGTTATCATCAAGGCTGTACAATTAAATAAACAAAACAAAAAGAAAAAGAATGATTGCCTACATATAATATTCATATTGTTAAGTTAAATATAGTAAAGCTTTGGGTAGTTTAAATTGTATTATATTTGCACTATATGTATTTTGTTTTGTATTTATAATGTATGTATATATAGAGGGCCATAAACTTACTGCATATTTTCATGTAAAATTTAAAACAGAGTGAATATTAATCCAATTGCATAATTCCTATCGAAGCTATAGATATTGTAATTTAGAATAATTACCTACATTGACATTAACAAAAACCTATTTTGTAATAGTAATAAATTGTGAACTATTGTTTTTAAATCGATAATAGTTTATTTAATTATGTAAACTTATGCGAAGTTTTTATATAACCATAATTTATAATAAGTGTGACTGTATAACAGTTTTTTTTAAAAATATATATAAAAAAAAAAATACAACAACCGATCTTATTTTTCTCTGCATTATCACTGTTCATCATAATACAATTTATTTATTTAGGTACAAAATAGTTTTGTTTGATAATCTTGTATTAAATTAATGTAATTGTAATTGAATTTTTCAATGTCTTAAAATAATTATCTCTGGATACATGATATTTCTTTGAATTTCCTTACAAGAAATAAAAACTGCTGTAATAAAAAAAGAAAATGAAAAACTCATTTCCACTACCATTAATTTATTATATAAGTATAATAATTAAAAAGCTTTATACCTAATTCAATAAAATGTTTTAATAACGCTTCCGACCACGACACCTAATCCTGATAGAAGTAAAACATGGCTAAAAAAAATAGGGTAACATTACACTATTAGTTTTTTTATTTTTGTTTTGTTTGTTTAATCGTTAGCCCTCATCAGTATGACAGGAATTCTGTCCTGGGCTCTTTGGGTAATCATGAATATCACTCGTTACAAAATATGCACATCAATAACAGGAGAAATCTTTAAAAGGCCAGTCATAATTTTAATGTTGGAGACAATAAAACTGTAAAAGGCTTTTTCAATGCTTATAGTGGATTTGATGTAATATTTATCATATACACAAATAAATAGAACAAAAAAGTGAAAAATTAATGTTTACGAGCATATCAAGATTCGGCGAAGCGGGAAAGTAAACTAGTATTACATTAATCAAGAAAAAGAAAACGCTCGAGGAATTATGAAGCAAATTTACTTTTTAAATCTTTAACACATGCCTGATGATAATATGATTGCAGTAGAAACGCAACTACTGAGTTCTTGTTTATTAAATTTAGCCCATCAAGATCGCAATTCTCTCAAACGACATAAAGTTGAAGTTTAATTAACTAATCTAAATAAATTTATATTAAATAAATAATTAAAAACAAATTTAGAAACCTTTAAATCTTGCAATCAATGCTGGTGATACGACAGTGTATAATTCTGGTACATGTGATGTTGATGTTCTACATACAATCACAGCCTCAAGACACTTTGCAGATGCTCTACGGACCTGAAAAAAACGGATAGAAACAAGTACTAACAGGTGTTAATAGAGTAATATATGATTTTTTAAAAATTCAACTGAAACGTTTTTGTTAAATATTGGTTTCTGTATTCAGTGAGGTTTATGACTCTGGATGTATACCTCTCTAATTTTAAAGATCTTTGTTATTTCCATTACATAAAAAGGGGAGATACGAAGTTGGTAACAAACTAGAGGGCCATTTCTTTTATTAATGTAGAAGCCAAGTTGTTTACTACTGAATAGGCTTGGTCTGTGGCTCGATTGTCATAATGTGACTACAGTGTTTCAAGCGGGGTTTAGGAGGGATTATTCTACCATTGACATATATTTAGTATAGTAAATTTGGTAAACCTGAAATCAGAGGATGGTATTACGAAAAAAGTATATCTGCTTTTCGTGGACTCAAATCGGGTTTCGACTCTGTTCCGCCACATTTACTATTTTTCAAGCTTTACCAGATCGGCTTATCAAGTGAATTTATTAATATAATCAATACCCGGGCTGCTGTGTGGAGCAAAGAAGGTGCTCTGAATGGATTTATACGGCCTCTGTTGTTAAGCAAGATTGCCTACTTTCCCCTACGCTCTTCTACATTTATATAAATGACATTACGGAAGCAAGGTGAAATTGAGAATATAGCACACTTTATTGCAATCTGCCCTATTTTCTCTTTATATAGATTGAAATACTTTAATAAAAAGTTACTCACAGAGGTAGATTTGAATGACACCTAAATGGTAAAAATTAGAGTAAGTTATGTTTTTTTTTAAGGGATGCATCCAGATTCAGAACTTGGCTATTACAAGAATTTGATAATTAAATCCTTTGTTTTATTAATGCCCTGTAGTTTATTAGAAAAAGCGAATTTTTAGTTTTTTGTTTCATCAGTCAATTATTTAGTTAAAATTGAAACTTCTTAATTCAAAATTTTATATTAGTTCCGCTCTTGTTTGAGAAGAAAATTATTTGTAGACAGATTAAAATTTTCGTTTTAAAAAAAAGAAAATTATTTTTAGTAAAAATTTAAGTTTTTTTTTTTTTTTTTTTAATTTAAGGCGCGACATCTATGGTCACTGGCGCCCGGAGCCTTCTCAGTGCACTGCCGGCCTCCAGACAGTGAGCTGTAGGGGCTCCTAGGAAGAAAAAATCTAAAGGCAGCTGGACCTGAACCCGGGTCCTCCGCTCTTTTAGTTTTAAGAAAAATTTTATTTTTTGTTAATTTTGGCTGGGCTGAAATTTGTAGTTCTTTCTTTATTTATACAAATGAATTATTTTTACATTTTCCGTGATAGCCTGCTTCTTTTTGTGGTCATCGACCGGTTTCGGGCGTTCGCCCATCTTCAGGATGCGTTTGTGAAACACAGAGTGTGTAAACTTAATTTGCTCTGTGCAAGTCAGTGGAAGGCTACGTTCCAGGTTTTGATAAACCTGGCTATGATAAGATGAAAATATGAATCCAGAACCCAATATAGCCATAACCTCAACAACTAAAAATTGCATGCATTCCCTAAATGTTATGTTTATCAAATCGCAGTACCTTCCAAGACATATCATCATCATCTGAATAATCATCATTTTCTTCGTCGTCATCATCGTCATAATCTAATTCCATATCAGCACCTCCACTAGTCGTGCTCACGCCTTCATCTTCGGATCCTTCATCGTAATTATAATTAGGATCGTATGTTAAGTATTTCAAGCACATTTCTCGTACCTATAATTTTTAAAAAATGCATTACGTTTTTTGTAAAAATGCACAATTCTACATTAGGAAGTTACAGAAACATAAGTATCAAACTTCATAATTAATAAAAAATCATTGTCAACACTTAGTCATTTTACCAATGATTTGGGAAAACTGAAAACGTTTATAAAAAAAAGCTGACAATACTGGAGCTAATAATTTCTTGAAAGATCTTTTTTATAACTTCTTGATTAATAAAATTTTGGATTTAAAAAATAACTAATAAATAAATAAATGCCTGAAAAAAGGATAATCTATAGACACAGATTAGGCGAATGGGAAGAAAGAGGAGAATTACAGAGCCAACTTCATTCAATTTTTGGAAGGTAATTTTGGATATCCAAGGCCTCGCATTATTGGAATGTATGAATCCTTAGCAAATAACTTTTGATTTCAAAGCATCTAAATCTCTGCAGCAGAACTGTAAATCAACAGTTTTACCAGCTTCCAAAACCTTTTGTTGGAGAACTCCCTTCACAATCATCAAACACTAAACTGACAATTTTCTTAAGATGTAAACTTAGTTTCGTCATATTTTTGTGGGGGTTTAATAATATATGACCACGGCTGTATCGCTCCGAATTACCATACAAGATCCATTTCTCATCAAATAAAAGTAGGTTATTAAAATTTCTAACCACAAGAGAAGATTCAATTTCTATTTGTTTCATCTTATGATTGTCATTTAATATATGCGAAACCCAGAATCAAGCTTCTTCCCCTTATTTAACTCCGGAAAATTCCTGACCATTGTTCAAGTTTAACCCTAGCTTGATTATGCTATTTCCCTGACCATTGCATCGGATTGAATTCCACTATTTCTTTCAGGTCATTATTAGCTAATATAGGTCTTTTGCCTTTCTTGCCTTCAAGACTCAAATCTCCTAAGCGAAGCTTTTCGAACTAATGACGTGTCCTTCTCTGGTCGAATTCTGCCTCCAAACAAGTTTATTACGGGTAGCTTAAATACTGTGCAGCCTAATTTAAATTCGTGGAGATAAATATTGCACAAATCTCCCTCACCATCATTAAAAAAAAGTCATTTACATAACTGATTAATAAAGTTGACAGTGAAATAAATAACACTATATAATATAAGGCACTGAAACAGATATGAATAATGAAATCATCGAATGTAAATAATTAGATTACCCTAAATCAATGAAGTCCTTAAAATAACTGTCCATTTATTTAACAATTTAATAAATAATATATAATAATTCCAAATTTACAAAATCATAATAGTTAACAATAAAAAACTTACTGTAGTTATATGGGGTGCAATCTCCTTAGGACACTTGTGTACGAATGCCTCGCATGCTTGTAAGCAAAATTCTCTTAATTCATCATCTTCTTGTTCTGAATAAGAAACAACTAATGCCATCACTCTTTCCAAATGTTCTCCAAATCGATGACCAGCCTGTCGACTAACAACAAAGAGGGTTTGAAAAATTTTATGGTATGATTCCTTTCTTAAATCAAGATTTGCTTTTTGTAATCGCAAAACGTATGTGTGTTAAAAATATGTTTTGTATATTGAATCTTAAGACATTTCAATACGAATAACATTGAACCATTACAAAAAAAAGAAAATAATAACAATAAGAAAAACCATAAGCTTTCTGTACTTAAAACCTCAATTACAATGGAAGAGATTTCTAGCAACAGTCTTGCGAATTTACTAGCTACTACCGAACTAGCAATAAAATAATGCTGTTTTGTAATTTACGGTTTGCCCAGCGAAAAAACTGAAGATTGAGATATGTTCTAGCTGCTACCTTAACAGATTTCTTCTGGTAGATTAACTAGCTTATGTAATAAATTTGCCTTAATAAAATCTCTGTTTTTTACCCAAAACTCGAAGTATCAATAAAATATTGGTACGACAAGTTTCTGCCTTTTTATAATGACAGGTGATGGGAAAAAGGGAGAAGAAGGTAAATTAAAAACTATGAAGGCATAGCAAGAAGAGAAAAATATAATGTATCCAATAATTTAAGAAAGAGGAAGGATGAATTTTGAGATTGCATGGAAATAAGTTTGGGGCACCACAGAACACTTTTCTCCCGCTGATAAGTAGCCAGTAATATAGCCCAGTGTAACTAAGGATTAAGAAGAACATTCTAAACATAATTTTAATTCTACTTCTTTATTTATTGCTAATCTAATGTAACAGATTATTGTAGAAATCTAATGATTGTATAAAATGTAATGTTAACTTTACCATATTGCTGCAATGCATTGTATGTAGGTTCTTGTATTAGAGGTGCTGGTGTTCTTTGTAAGGCCGTCCAATAAGTAATCAATTAATTTATTGTAAAGCGACTGATTACATGACATCACTAGATGGCTTAGTGCAACTATTGTCCTAAACAAAAATCAATCAATTTAAGAATAATAAATACATCAGGAAAAACAAATCTGGAATGGAGCACTTACATAGTTTCTAGTACTGCATTTATCGCCTTCTAACTGTTAAATTCTGTTCAAACGAGGAACTTTGACAACTAATTTATCAAACTTTACGGGAATATCATGGTTGCCCAAAACCACACCAAAATCAATTTTCCCGGACAAACTATGAAATGCACGTACACCTGAATATTTAAGTTCGTATAGTAGATTTTAAGAAAATCGTTGGAGCCGTTTAAGAGATGAAAAATGAAAAAAATTAATGAAAAATAAATAGAAAATTAATTGTAAAATGACATTTTCTTTTGCAACATTGGTTGAGGTCGTTTTTGAACCATTGTTTCAACGGATTAAAAATTTTAAAAAACCTCACTTCGCAAACAAAGAAAGAAAATGTATTGACTAACAATAATTAAAACTTCATAAAATCCTATTTTTGTTTTGTTTATAATGGACGCAATTCAAACACTTTTCATATTTAGTTTAACGATAATATAGCTATGTATACCTCTTTCTGACAGCTTGACGAGGTGAAGCAAGTTGAGGAAGCAATGCAGTCAATATAGTAGGGTGGAACGACACTAGAAGATTCCCAAATCGAGAAAGCAAATCTGCCAAAATATCCAAAGCTTCCAATTGCACGGATACATCTTCCTGCTATAGGACAATTTTCATTAAAGTACTGTGAACACTCTTACCAAACCAATCCCTCAAAATAAATTATTACTTTTTCAATGGCGGAGCTTAGTTTGCCGGTTATTCTTTTGCAAACATTAGCAGCCAAAGTGTTAGAGGCTAAAGGGAGTTCACAGATAACAGTTTTTAACCCAATACTTGAAATATCACGCAACTGTTCTTTGTCAGATACCATGTTCGAACATAAAGAATCTACAATAGTTTCCACTTGGTATTCTTTTACCTTGTTCACAAGAGGTCCAAGACTACATGAGAACATAATACAAAAAACAGAAATATTAAAATTTACAACGCAGTGTTTTAGGTGAAAATGAATATCATTAAGATTAAAATGACACAACACGTACCATTTCACAGCTAAATTTTGCACTTCCCCGTTTTTATCTTCTAAGAGTTTCAATAACATTTTTACTACTTTTCGTTCTGAATCATCGTCCAATTTGATGCTATCTTTTTGCAACTCAGACATGAGATCATTCGTAGCCATAAATCTAAAATCTTTGTCATTTGATGTCATCTAAAATTCATATATAGAATACACTTAAAAGCTGATAAAAATTAGGCCAAAATGTATTAAAAACAAAGCATCTGCAATGAGTTCATTGTCCTTCAGAACGGCACATATTACTTAATTCAGTCAAATTAATATTTAAACATTACCTTTTCTAATAAATTAGCTATCTGATATGAAACATTCGCCATCTTCGGTGAGTTCTTATTCAAACTTGTATCTACTAATAATTAGAACGTACCGGCGATCAGACTAGAAGTAACAACAGTCCAGCAATACGCTCCCAGTGTTGCCAGTTGCTATGGAATATAGTTAGTTTAAGATTTAATTTATTATTTTTCCCTCTAGAAAGTTGTGCAATTTAGATAATTAGCTTAGATAAAACACTTAGCGAATTAATAAAAAGCATTCATTGCTTTATTCAAAACACAAGATTTTTGGATAAAATAACTTGGCAAAAATTATCATAATACTTTACTAAAATTTTTATGCTACAATAAAAAAATGTTAATTTTAAAGTCTCTTTTTAATAGCTATAAATATATCAAAAGGTAGACTTGTCTTCATTGGTTTTGTAGAATGTAAGTCATGTAGTAATCTTTCCAGATGGAAAGTAATATTTGATTTGAAAAATCAGGTGTGAAATACCCTACTGAATTTCATTTAGAACGATTTTCAAAAATCATCTTTTTTCACTTAGAAGCCCTCATTAAATGTTTTCCCTGAAAACTATACTTTCAAAGCTGACAAATCAGCCGTCATTTTAATAAAATAAAATTTGCTTTAAACTATTCCTTACCAGGCGAAAAATATTCTTTCTTGAAAAAATGCATTAATTAAATGTAGGAACAAAAATTTCTTATTCATTAATTATTGATTCTAATTATCTTCCAGACTGAACTTCTATTCTTAACAAATTTATTGAATTAATTGAAGCTACAAAAATCTTTCTCCTCTTCAACTGTTGAATCAATTCTGATGCGCTAAGCTCTTAATAGGTGGTTTCAACTTATACTCATGGTGAAACAATGTAGGCAATACATTTCTTTGTGAAATTATCATAGTTACTTACTGCAGTAAAGGATTAGCTCAGTGGTAGAGCGCTAGACTAGCAACGCGGAGGTCCCGAGTTCGAGTCCAACTGCAGGCCTTAAGGTGCATTTATACGGCAGGTTTTGGTCAGTTATTGGATGCCAGTGCAGTCAGTTGCGTGTAAATACCGGTCAGTGTATACTTACAAACACTAACATCGAAGTTTTATTGTACAATTGAACACCCCTATTTTCACTGACAAAACTGATGAATGTGCTCTCATTATATTACATTATGAATATTTAATTAATAATGTGTTAAGTTATAGTGTTCACAGCCTTTTTTTGACTTGCGTGCAGTGTTTTTTGATAAAAAATCAATTTAGTAAATATTTTGAAAAAAGCATAACTTCTGATATAAAATTAAAGTTTCTTGCATCTTATCATGAAATTACATATGTGTTTTCCTCTGAAAAAATTATTACTATAATGATAATAGCCATAACAATGAAATGCAGTTAGGGTTTTCACTGACTTTTTTTGCCCAGTGTATTTATTCCGCTGTACACAACTAATATTTTAGAATTTTTTTATCAATTTATTTATGAATTTATAAGTCTAAAAAGTTGCAAAAATTAAAATTTAAGATAGATACTGGTCCGACCTGAATCCATTTATAATACTGAAGGAAATTGATGATGGAGTCTTGTTTCTCAAAACTATTTTATTATTGGAGCTTTGTCGGTGGTTTACTGCTTTCATCCTCAGAGAATGTGCACTAATTCTCCAAAGGAAGCGAAAGAAATAAGAAAATATGCTTATAAAATAAAAATATATTAAAAAATATGAATATTGGTATCAGTTTATATATATATTTATACATATAACATAAACATATGTATATAACATAAACAACACTTTATAACTAAAACTGGGGCTGCACAACTACATTGCGATGCGAACACACAATTCATAATAAATATAAACATATGTACATACACACATACAGCACAATATATACAATCAATTTTTTATTGTTTTCATATTTTATATTAACATAAAGCTTAACATTCATTGTTTTTCTCTTTTAAAAAAAAATAGTGAAATTCTGTGAGAATAAAAGCACTAAACTACCGATAAAGCTTGGATAATAAACAAAATTTTAAAGTTCTTGCAAAAACTGGACTGCTAATGCGTAAATCAATTTCACTTCAATTTTAAAATATGTTCCATGTTTTTTATTACCTACTTCTTATATATTCGTAAACATTTTTTAACTCAGTTTCTATTAAGTGAGCGTGGAAATTACAAAATATATAAAGCTGATATCCGAAAATTTAGAAGGAAACTAAATTCAAGAAATGACTTTGTTACAATACCTTAATAGTATACGGGTTAGATCAGCAAAAACAAGCATGCTATGATGAATAAAATTGCTGAAATCAAAACACATATTAGTAATTAATGTTGTAGTAATATACTACAAAACTTTTGTTGGACTTGAAAAAGAAAGCGGTTTAATTCTGCAGTTAATTATATTAAAATAACAACGACATTTCTGTAATTAAAAGGGTCATGAAGGAATTTTGAGTCCAATAGGATTACCTCCATGGTTATCTTATAACAAAACCATTGTTGGAATGCTAGTAATCTACAAAATGAGCTGTATAAGAGGGATCAACATCTGTTAAAATATTTAATTGTGTGTTTCAGAATTAGAAAGTATTTTTATTAAGTAGTTCACAGTTGTAAGAAACCAAAGAGATATGAGTTTGTATTACCCGTAAAAAAATGTAAAAAAGAAATCTCCTATTTAGTAAAAAGCTTCTTTACATCTGGTATAGGATGTAACAACTCGTAACAACCATACCAAATAGGGTTACCATATAGGGTTACAACTCGTAACTACCATAACCAAAACTACAGAGTTTTCTTCCAGAAACATAATTTTCGTAAGACTACAACTTCAACAATCATCTTCATACGTACATTTATAAACAGCTAGATTTTTTTAAGGAATGATAAATTTTTCCATATCTTGTTCTTTCAATCGGATTAGCTTATGCTCCCATATTATTACCAATTTTCTTTTCATACAAGACCATCATTTTCCTTACAGATACTAATAGTATGCAACATCAACATACATGGCTTATGTTTCCGTATTCAATTTCTATATCCTAATATTATTTTTATTAGTATTATTATGAAAATTAGACGTTCTTTTAACATCTGAATATAAAGAACTGAAATTATATCTACACTTTGAAAAGATTTGCAAGTTTCCTTTATTTTTACGAATAACCACCCAAGATAACTGGGATTTTATCCGCCCTGGCAGTGCTTCTTTTCTTGAATTCTGAACAGTTTCAGATTTTTTTATTCAACAGTCAAAAGTGTAGTTCACCGCTTTCATGTAAAGAGTTGATATCCAATTTTTAAGTTCAGTTATATATCAGAGTAGTGAAGGCAACTCTTTCCACATCACTCATAAATGTTAAACCTAGAATTCTGATGTTGGAGGAAAATCGAAAGCGATCAGAATTAATGAAAAATGAAGCATGTCTAAAAAGAATAAAAACCCATATATTTATCCAGCATTGAGGGTTCAACTACATATTTAACTATTCCTATATCACACCAGAAAATTTGTTGCAAATGTCTATTTGTAACTATCATCTATTCAAATGTTTAGTCAACTGAGAGAATTTAAAACGTGATTCTAAATCTCATTTGCTGTAATATAAAAGATTACAAGGATACAAAACCATTTTTATAGAAGATCTAATTTTGAAATTCTTTATAAAATGATTTTTAAAATTTATTCTTGTAAAATGACTCTTAAAACCAAATTAAGCCATAGAATGTTTTCTACCTAGATATATTTCTGTCAGAATTGAATAAAACATCTATTTGCCAAGAGCTGTTTCCAATCATACCCAGTATTAACTGTCTCCAAAAGAATGGCCAAGATAACGGAAAAAAAAAAATTACATCACTTTATTCATAGAGAATAACTAATTTGCACCAAGTATTACAATTAAAGAAAATTACGCTTCTTAAACCAGCTGAGATTGTCTCAGAAGTTCACTCATTAAAATCTACAATACTGGCAATAAGATTGCAGCTCAGCAGTCTTTCATAATGTGCGATTAGTACTCAAAACAGAATGTGAAGCACATATTTTGTGAATTGAGATCACTTAAACAATATTTTTTACAGAAATTACTACTCACCAACCAACAGCTCAGCAGCCATCATCTCTCTCACCTTTAAGTATACCTGCAATTAAAAATTGCTGAATAATATTTTCAGATTTCCATGTCTGTAAAAAAAAAGATAGTGAAGTCATAAAGACCAGAGAAAAATGACAATGAAACATTTTCTGAAACTTCAAGATAAATAATCCGGCAATTTATTAATACTTAGAAACCATCACTTAGATAAAATTAAAACTTAAATTAGATCAATTTCTAAATGTGTGGCTAATTATCTCAGTTTTAAGATATTCAGATAGTTACGGATCAATTATTAAAAAATCTATTCTCCAAACACTATTGAAATATCTCCATACCTTGAGTAAAAGATAATAATTTTTTCAAATTATGCACACAAATTAACATTACATCATAAAATGTTGTTTAATTTAAAAAAAACAAAACATATAAAACAAATTCGCATCATCTAATCTGGTCCAATTTCACACACATTCCAGGATTTTAATTGAAAATATCCTATTAGTAATTTAACAATAATATTTTTCATCTTACAATTAATTAATTATTTCCCAGGTAATTAAATCATTAAAAAAAAAAAATCTCTGAATTGGAGCATCTAAAAAAAATGGCGTCTTTTTCGAAAGGCCAAGACCAGTGAAAAAATTAGTATTTTAATTTGATAAAATCCAAATTTTATTTTTTAATCCAATTGTAATTTATGTTAAAAATCAATTCAAATAAAAATTAATTAATTATTAACATCGTTTATATTATTTTTGAGAACTTTTTTAAAAATATTTTTTTAAAAATATTAAGAGATGATTACGGAGCCGGTGGCTGGCTCCAAATCCAGCCACGATCTTTCCGTCGCGTCTTCAGCTTTGGTGACACCGATTCTCTATACGTAAGTAAAATTAACTCATTATAATTTGGGTAAATTAGAAATAATAATTAAAAATTTATTTAACAAATTATTAAATAAACAGTAAGTATTAAAAATATGTGAGAATATTATTTTTCTATGATTACTAAATGAATAATATGATTACTAGGTGAAATGATTATTTTTTTATGATTACTAGGTCAAATGAATTCCGAAATTCAGGTAAAATTTACTATTTAACAGTAAGGATTCAGAATCAATTATTACATCAGAAAAATAGTATTTTTCTTATAATAAAATAAAAAATGGATTTATAAGTTTTTTTTTTAAATTTCAAATAGCTACGTCAAAGAAAATTAAATAGGTTAACTGAATGCATAATTGGGTAAACTGAAATCCACTAATTCAATATGGCGTGATTTAATAAGGATTTTTTTTCAGTACTAGATACTTACTTTCTTAAGTTTCATAAAACATATATTACAGCTTAAAGATATATTATTTCTGTATTTTTATTGACCAAAAATAATTATTTCAAGATTGAATCCAAATCAATCGATGATCACTCAATAACTTTGATTTTGAGATATGATCGGATTAATTATATTGTAACTACTTTGGTGATTATGGAGTGAATTATAGGCTATGAAACTGAATTACTCACATACCTGCCATTTGTACAAAAATCGCTGCTTGCTTTCAATGAAGATGATTCAGTTTTTTATGATGTCCTCATTTCTTAAAACACTTTCTGGATTTCCTTGCTTTTTTATTTCTCTTACTCCTAGTAAGAGGGAGTATTGTAATCGTGTCAAATTTTCAATATCGAATTTTCACCGGAAATATCCGTTTTGAGATCCCCTGAGTCCAAAAAAGTGGTTTTTAGCCAATGATGTGTGTGTCTGTATGTGCACAGAATAGCTCAAAAACGAAAAATCGTAGAAAGTTCAAACTTGATATTCCGTTTAGGTATCACCATTGGATTTGACAGTACGTTATCTATCAAAATTCCACAACCGGAAGAACCACTTTACTAGTTTTTTTTTTTTTTTACTTTTTTGCAATTTTCTCAAAAATAGCTCCGACGATTTTCTTCAAACTTGGTACATCAACTACACATACAAAGAGCTACAACTTTTTTGAAACATTTCTCTGGAAAAATTCATGAGGGAATTTTTTGGGGGGGTGGGGTTAGGTTTTCATCTAAAGTGCTATTTCAGTTTATTGGACAATTCGGTTTATTTAAATAATGTTAATTAGAATTAAATTTATTGTTGAAATTCCAAGTTTGAAATAAATCGCCTAACCGGAAATGCGTTTACTTTACCACTTTACTAAATAGGTTTTTCACTTTTTCGCGATTACTACGCATACAAAGATCTACAACTTTTACTTAAAACATTTCTCTAGGAACATTCATTTAAGGGCACTTTTAGGGAAGGGGTAGGGTTATGTTTTTCTTTAAAATCTATCATAGTTGATTATACAATTCTATCCATCCAAACAAAATTAATTAGAAATAAATAGATGGCCAAAATTCCAAGTTTCAAGAAAATTAGTAAACCGCTTTTACTGAACAGTTTTTTCAGTTTTCTACGAATTTCATTAAATATGGTACACTAACTACAACATTTGTCAATTATAATTTTGAGAACTAGATTAAGAGAAAGTTGTGTGAGTGTTTCACATCAGATTTTTGTTTTTGTAGAATGACTTCACATGTAATAATTTGTATTCTCTTAAATTTATCCATAGCTACTAAAAGAATTTCTTAGTGGTCTTCGATTCTGAATTATTTGAAGATGGCTTTTTTTTGTTCTTTACACAGCAAAACACTCACATTAACTTAGAAAAGCCTCTAAACAAAGTAGGCTCAATATGCTTCAATTTACAGCCGTATCTCACCAACATTTTTAACAGGCAAAATTCCATAGCTTCTGAATCCTTAAGTTTTTCCGTTCATTTTGCCTAATCACTATTTAAGTTTAGACAAAATTTATAGAAAAAAAAAAATCATTTAAGAAAATACACTTTTGTCGCACGCCATAACACTTGCACGCTTATCACGTTCACTAAAGTAAGAAGAAATTATCCCTGCTATTATCTATTGGATATAATTTAATTAGGAAACGACAGATTATTATTGGAGGAAGAGTTCTTTATGTTAACATTTGTAAACAGATATTATGGTCTCATTCATATTGAAATATAAACTTATTTAAGGTCAGTGTTTACAAATAGAGATTTGCATTATAAACAGATACAGTGCCTGAAAGTTGTATTTAACTTGTTAATTTAACATAAATAATAACAAAATAATATAACTATCTCATAATTCGGGGAAAATGACCATTAAAAACCCCGATAAAGCTGAAAGCTATTAATTTAATCTCGTGCTAATTCTTTTATGTACACAGCTATTATATACTATTATTGTATCTCCATATATTACAAATTAAACTCTTTACATGTTCTTCATTTTTCTCAGTGAAATTTCTTAAAATTTCTCTTTCATATTTGACCATATTGAAATTATGTAAAACTATTGTTCTTAATTTTATTTTAATGTTTGCTGATAAATAATATTACATCAGATGAAGACACTATAATTAAAAAAAAAAAAACTATAAAATAATTTTATATGACTGATTGAACAAAACCGATTATCATGTTTCTATGACTTGAAATAGTTTGAAGAGATAATTATACATTTTTATTTTATAATTTTATTTTAATGAAATATAATAGCTATTTGTGATTGTTTTATACAATTTACATATTAACTGACAGAGTTAATTTAGTTGTGCATTTGCTTACTTCATTTATTATGAATTGGGCACATTATTATATGGCTAAATATTATCCACTCTAGATACACTTAAACCCCAACAACAATCTAGAAGATGCATTGGATCTTCTAGTTCATTCAGTTTAAATAGAGTTTAAAGTTCAATATTGAAGTGTATGTTGTAGAGCTTCTTTTTTCTCATTGATCCCTTTATCCTGGACAACTTCATCTCTTTTGCTGCAAACTAACTTTCTTCTTGTAAACGCTTCAGTCTTCCTGTTTCCTATTTTCCCACAAATTGTTACGAATAACTGGTAATGAGTGGTTTAGTTCTTTTATGAAGTATGTGGCCAAACCTAGGGTTCTCTGCTCTGTTAATTCTATGGTGGATATTACTCAGTGAGAGCTCTTATTGTCATCTTTTGTCCCTTCTATTTTTTCATTCTACATTTCTGAGAAACCTCAACCTTTTTGTGGCCCTGGATCTGAAATATATCTTTTCTGTTCAGGAGTCAGAAGAGTATTGAGCTCCGGTTTAAAAACCCTCTTTTTAACGTCGTTAAACATCCTGCTGCTGCTATACGTTCCATTATTTGGTATCGATGTAATTATTCTCTGATAAGTGGGCCCCAGGTATTAGAAACATTCAACCGTTGTTTAAAAAAAAATTACAAGAAGAAACTGATATTTCAATCGTTCTGTATACACTTTTATAGGCTTGGCTTTTGTCCATTAGCCCAGTTGATCCTTTTACATTAAAAAAAATAATAAATTCCTTTTCTATTGTGTACATAAATGTAGTAATATAAAATTACTACTGACCATCGAAATTGATTAACTCTTTCTGCAATCCCCCTTAATTTTCCATTTTGAGATTTATCGTTTGAGTTTATACATAATCTGATTTTGAGGTTTAACAAGTAGAACGGTTTTTATTATTAATAATCTGTCCTAATTCTCTGTTTCTAACTAATTAACATTTTCTCTGTCATTTTTCATTTATTGGCAAATAGTATCAATTTATTCCTATATCAATATTTTTTTTAGTCAAAATATTTTGCCAGTTAAACAAATAATGCGATTATGGGACTCCTGGCTTAATTCCTCTTTGAATTCTGAAATAAGGTCCCTACTAGTTTGATACTGTTCTGCCTTGGATATCTCTGTGAACAACATTAATAATTTGTATATTTTTTTTGCAGACATTTTGGATTTCTAATATTCTGAACATCAACGGATATTTTACAGAATCGAATGTTTTTTTTTGTTTTGTTTTTTATTGTCTATAAAGGCCATGTTTACTGACAATTAAAATTTTATACTTCTTCTGGACAATTTGGTGCAAAATATGAATCTGATCCATAGTTGAAAATCCTTATCCATTTAAGTGAAATTATCTATATTTTGGAAATCTGCTTCGTTTAAAAATTAACATAATATTTGTAAATTGCCATCGATTGGTGTTGGTTTCAGTTTTTAACATCAAATACCAATATGGTATTTGCCCATTTTTCATTAACAAATAAGATATTTTTTACTTTTTATTGTTTTCTTAAAAAAAAACAAAAAACTTTTGAATATTAATTATTTTTCTTAAAATTTTTAAAAATTACCTAATTATCAGGTGATTTAGGATTGCAAATGGTCAGCATTGATGCACTTCTTCAATATGATTGGATGCAATTTTTGTTGATTATCAGAAGATTTTCTTTGTTGCCCTTTAGTTGTAATATGAAAACAAGAATTAGTTGGCTTCTCGACCAATTCAAGGTAAAAAAACCAAAACCAAAAAAGTAATTTTGTAATTGTTTTTTAATAATTAACAAGTTCGACGTTTCGACAAACTTTGTTTGCTTTCTTCAGGAACAATACAAAAATAAAGAGAAAAAATTGTAACATAAAACATAAGCAAAAAACAAAATAAATAGGTGCGATTACAGTAGGACTGCTAAGTCTGTAAAGCTTAGGTTTAAGGTTTTTTGTAAAGCTTAGGTGTAAAGGTTTTCGTTTTTTACCTTAAATTGGTCGAGAAGCCAACTAATTCTTGTTTTCATATTGCAATTTTTATTGTTTTGGATGAACTTATGCAATTAAGTTTTATTACCTAGCTACTAATACAATTGTTATTTATTAATGTATTCATTTTTATTTTATCATTCTTGTGCACTTTCATCCAACAAACTAATCGTATTGGCTACAGTTTCCCTAAAGTCCTCTAAAAGTTAGAATTGGCGCTTTTACGTTTAATATAATTTCCTACATTGTAGGTTTAGGTTATTGTTTAATAAAATTATTGAGTTCTATTTCTTGAAATCTGCAATCAGTATGTTACTTACTTAACATTATTTTTAATTGATACGTTTTTAATTAAATTTTTGTTCTTTATTAGTACAAAATTTATAGTGTCACCAGAGAACCCGACAATAGGATTTTGGTAAAAATCGATCGGATACTTTTGGGATTTTCCAATTCTGATTTTTGAATACCATTCGGATTTTTTAATTCTTATGATATTTAAAAAAAAAAAAAAAAATCGGTTCCAGCGATTTTCTTTGAAGTGTATACACATATTGAATCCATGTAGGTCTGTCTGTCTTTTTCACTTAAAACATTTTTCTGGAAAACTTGTTTTAGGAAATTCTGGAAGGAGGGAGGGGTAACTTTAGGCTTCTCTCAAGCGCGATTTCGCTATGCCATACGATTTTATAGCAAATCACTGAATCAAACAGCTTTGGTTTTGGCCAATCAACTGGATAGTATAGCAGTTCTAGTTTGTTTTTCGCATAATAACTTACACATAAAGGCCTATTAGTTTTATTTTAAACATTTTTCTAGACAAATATGATTTTTTTGGTAGATTTCTAGAAGAGCTGCAATGTTAAGCTTCCTCTAAACACTACGAACTTTAGCACAATGTACCACCAGCTCTATAATATTAACGTATTGTAACGCAGCCACTGGTGCCATCTAGGAGAGAAAGCAGGTACCTCAAGTTCTCCTAGTGGCCGCAAGGAAGCGCTCGTGGCGCGCTCTAGCCCTTTCTAGAACTATCTATAACCTTCTAAACCCTTCTCCACCTGTATAAATAGTGGGACCACAGAGGGTTTAGAGAGATTCTTGTTAGAAACGAAGTATGCATTTGTGAAAAGTGTATAAAAAGTGAACAAAGTGAAGTTTTGCTGGTTTAAACTGTGAATTAATTATTATTGAGGTTGTATTTGTAATTTATTGTGTAAAACAATAAATTGGTGTTTTTCTTATTGAAGTTTAGAGTATTTATACATACGAACCACTTAGAACTAGTTGCAGTAGCTAGTTCAGAGGGAAAAACGTTACAGTATATTCATCGCACTGCTAGAATTACAAGTTTGGAGAAAATTGTTTACCACAAAATCTAGGATGATAGGCTAAACTATCTACAAATAGTCCCTCAAAATATCTACTAAACCCAACTCATGCTTTGTACAATAATCTATTATTCTTCTCTGTAAATTATGTAATCTAGTTTTTGGCTCAAACCTAGAATTTTTACAACATATTTTACTGAAACCAACTTTGCCTTTACAACTACGTTTTATTTTACAAACAGTTTGATATTTCGTTTTTTTAGATGGTCTGCATTATTAAATTTGTTTTTTCATATATTGTCCAGAGAAAGAAACAAGTGTTAATCGGTAGGAAAAAGTCTGGAGAACTTAGCATAGCGGATGTGGCATAAATTTCCATCCCAATTCCATAATTTGATTTTGCATAATTCTTGCCACAAGGAACAAAACATTCTTCCTCCATATAAGAGCGGGCTGTTATCTAAGTAATTGTTTTCTCTGCAGTTGGTCACAGGGATAGATTACCTTGAACTATCACAGTTGGCCACTATTATAGTTTCTCCGACATTCAAGTATTCTGACTGAATAATTCCGCCAGTAGTCCTCCAAACACACAACAAAATCTTGTTAGGTGTTAAATGAGCTATGGAAATTTGTGGCATGGGTCATTTGACGACAACCAATGATTGATATATTAAGCCTTCTTCACATTTTTCATAACAAGTTAAAATACTGTCCAAAAAAAAGAAAGAAGAAAGTTGAGTCTTGAATCGCGAAATTTCTGAAGCGCTAATGGTCAATAGCTACAATTCTTTTTTGAGGTCAAATTGTGTGGCATCCTTGCAGCCGTTTTTTGAGAAAATTGCAATACAAAAATCTTTTCTATAAAAGTGCATATCCAGTTAACTGATTTTCTTCAAATTTGGAGGCTATTAATATTATATAGGTGACAGTACTAAACGTTGTTGGAAGTGATACCTTAGAGTAAAGTATAACGCTACCGTTATCTCATAACCGCCCAGAAAAACAATTTTCCCGGGGAAATTTTTTAAATAAAAGTGATTTGGTGACAACCAGTGATTGGTATATTAAGGCCTCTTCACATTTTTCACTTTTGAAGAGTATTTATATGTCTAGATGGAATACACGTTTAAAGAAAATCTATGGAACCGTTTTAAGAAATTTGTGACAAACTGAAAAAAAAAAAATCAGTAAAGTCGTATTTTCGGTTGATAAATTCTACTTCTGAAACATCGTTTCAGATGCTGTGGTAGTATATAACAGGAATACCAACGTTTAGCTTTCTGAGATTTTTCGTTTTTGACATATTCTGTTCACAAAACACACACAGACCATTCGCTAAAAACAATTTTTTCCTCCTCAAAGTATCTCAAAACATGTATTTCTGTTGAAAACACAATTTCGAAACTTTAACACGATCGCAACACTTCCTCTTACTAGGAATAAAAGAAAATAAACATTGTCCATTAGAATTTTAATGATTGCAATAAAACAGGAGACATGTAATTGTTTTATATCTTAATTTTGTACATGGTAAATCCACATTCACTTTGGATTCCTTTATTTCCAGAGATTTCAAAATTATT